>CAJNYU010000990.1:0-166303 GCA_905331475.1 Rotaria socialis | reverse complement strand
CAAACTTTTTTGTCATCATTTCTTTATTAATTTAAGCTTTTATAATAGATAATCGTCACTATGAAACAGACAATGATTAGACATAAATTACGAAGTTTCTTTTATGTTAGCTTATTTATTTTTAACGAAGAACGATTGTAGCTAATAACACATCAAATGGAGTTTAAGAAACTTCTTTATTAATTTCATGAAAACTTTTTAAAAAAATTTATTTTCCTGCAATATCATTCCATATAAAAACTTTTTCCATTCCCATCCCACCTACTCGAGACCCGTACTTCGAAATAACGATAGCGAAACGCTCTTTCTGTCTTTTCTTCGAATGTATAACGAAAGAGAAAAATCTATGTCCCTATGTCCCAATGTCCCGCGTATTAAAACAAACATCTTTTCAGAATCATTCTCATTTCTCTCTCTTCAATCGTGAAAGATTGACACAATTAATCTTGGAAACAACAACGTTTTTTTTGAATCAACATAATCAATCAAGCTATGTCATATCACTCACTAATAAAATTTTATTTCCATGAATCACTCTCTCATATCATTTATAGAATAATGAACAATTCCAATCTCAACTAGATTCTAAACTCTACTGCCACATATGTGTAATATAATTTGCGGAAAAGTATTTAAACAATGGATGAATGTTGCTTCTCTTATTGAAACATACCCTCGCATACAGCGTATGTTTTTCTAGTATTCAAATGGATTTTAACCTTTATTGAATATGCATAAGGCTTGTGAAGTGTATGTTTTGTACTGTTCAAGCTAAACATTTCTTTTCTCTAATAGAAATAAAATGACTTTTGCAACGATCATTGTCAGTAGAGAACCACCATCGACGAGTTTACTCGAAATATATTTACAATTCTAATAATGCAATGCAATATCTGTCTGGATTTTCAAATCAGAGCAATAAACTTTATAACTGTTTCACTCAGCATTATTCTCCTTCATCTTAATGAAAACAGCACATGAAAATAGACTTGAAACATATTTTTATTTGTCACTACGTGAAAGCAGATTTATTACAATCGAAAAGTAATATAAAATGATCTATGATAATTCTCATGGAAAAATAAACGTTTTGTTTTACATCATCTGTTGGTTAAACGTCATTGTTGGAGCGATCGCACGTTCTTGTCGTCCAAATAGTAAAATTTTCTTGAATTTTTGTCTTAACTCTGCTGATGATCCTACTGCAATTATTGGAAAGATTAGTAAAGCATAATAAGATGAGAATCTTGCAATTGATAAAAATGCGCCACCTATAGAAGCGGATAAGCCACATAGTTGAAGAAGAACTACGATCACATACGGAAATGGGAAAATTAGAAAGACACACGATATTGGTAACACTTGCATTGTCATTATTCGATATCGCCGCCATTGAAATTGCTGTTTCATGCGATATTTTTGCCAGAAAACACGTAGTAGCAACGCAATACTTGAAAAAACGATGATAAAAGTTGGCAATATTGTATGCGCTATGATTTCATATGTCTTGAGTGCATTGTTTGCAAAAGCACAGGGCATGTAATTTGGAGCCAACATATTTTCGAAATTATAAGTACATTTTGAAGCAAAAAATATTATGGCATAGTAGAGTAGACAGTAGATAGTTAACAGAATTGGAGGGATATAATGAAAGAGTAGACGGTTTCTACTGGTAGATAGTAATTGATTATGAAAGATAAGAATATGTCTTTCTGCTGTGATCCAAGCATATAGGATGTATTGAAGAGTAAAAACTGCCCAATCGATATAACCAAAAATAAGATGAAATGCCAGTGTCGCTGAAAAAGTTTCGAAACAACGAAAGTAATGAATAAAATAGATCATGTCTGTCAATTGGTAAAAAGCATTAATAATGAGAACAACAATTATAATATGATTGTGTAAAGATTGCCGAAGATTTTTATCACGAAAGAAATTGTATAGACCAAAACATAAGGATATCATCGCTGGAATAATTAATAGAAGAAAAATCCAGAATTGTATCAAGTAGAAATGTTCTAGATTGGCATATATTGAGGCCATACTGTAATTGGAAATGTTGTTTGTATTCGGCATGTTTGAGAAAAAAGGAATTTAGCCTGAATAAAGAAGATTTCAAGAATTATATAAGAGAAGAGAGATCGAGACTAGAGTTGATCCTTTACTTTCTGTTTCCTGTATACTAAAATATAAAGATAGAGTAATGAAAAAACAAGTTATATTCATTAATAATTAATGTTAAAGTAAAACAATAGCTTGGAGATATATGCCCAGAACGATAGAAGTAATACTCAGAAATATTTCTATAATTGAAGCTTTGTGCTTTTTCCCTTCAGATATTGACTACAAAAGCGACAAATCTAATATCATATGACGAATCAGCATAAACAATGGGGTTGACTTATGTTGATTTTTATTCTTTTAGAGGTTTTACCAAGCATGGATTTCAACAGTAACGAACGAGTGATAAATTTGTTAAATCGTAGCAGGTCTCTAGCTTAAGGATGCATAGGTGATGAAAAAAATATTTTAGTGGAATTCGCTGTATGGGCTATTTGTTGTGAACGACAGTACCGATGACTTTTTCAATGAAAAGAAAAAGTCTCAGAAAGATTTAAAACCTCCAATAGTCAACTCCATATGTTATGCTGATTTAGAATATGATATCAGTTTTGATCGGTATTTCATTCTATAGTAAGTTCCTTCTGTTTCAAATAAATATTTTCAATAATAAAAATCTTTCCGAGGATCCGCTATATCGGTCTAGACACCCAGGTCGTTCAATTCCAGTGCAGGAACTGATAGAAAACTATCCGATCCGATCAGGAATCCAACGAAATACTATCGGATTTCGGGTTCAGGAATTGATGTTGGATCCTCAGGGCCGGATTTCAATAAGTTCCTGAATACAGAATTCTACAGGATCCTAATCTAATAAAGTTTCAAAATCCGACAATCCAACTACCGAAAAATTCCGACTGTATCCAAAGCACGATGGGCCCAAATTCCCATTGGAAAAATTCCCATGAAATCTGCATCGGATACCATGCTAGTTTTCTAGGAAATTCCGACAGTATCCGCAACTAGGACTCATCCATATTCCGATCGGTGACAATTCCGATAAAAATCTCATAGGAAACTGTAGGAGTTTTCCGAGATCCCATCGTATCTTTTAAAAATCCGACAATAGGATCCTAATACGAATCCAATCAACAAAAGACGTCGGGTTTCTCCAAGATCCTATCGAATGCAACAAAAATCTTCTAATTTCTGACATTCGGACTTACCCATACAATGGTTATGATTATTTGCACATTCGAAGTTCAAAAACACTCATAAATCTCTGATCATATTCACACATTTCAGAGCCTCCCATACAAAATCCGACACCAGTAAATATAAATCCGGGTGATTTTCGCTATTTATATCACCAACTTATACAGAGCTCACGAAAAGACAATTCTGCACTAGAGATTGTACTTTAACATTAAAAACAGCTTGAAAAACCTTGTTATCGCAGCCCCTTTGGAGCTAAAATGTGCAACTTACATATATCCTTAGGCTTACTAAAACAATCCAAAATAGTTCATCTGAAAGATCTATCTTGATTTCCAAAACCTATAATTAGGTCATTGTCTATTTGCTTATGTCTGTAATGGAGTATTAATTGTTAGCTCGTATATTTAACAGTGGCAGCGACTAGTTTCTATGGTCTGTAATGGGTAAGCATTGGTTTTTCGTGTAGTCTGTAATTAAAAAAGAAAGGAATAGCAGACTAATTAGTCAAGATTCTAATTAGCACAATTTTTAATTAATGTCTGCAATGGGAAGCGGTGGAGAGCCGCAAAAATCTCGCTTGTAAACTTACACTCACTATTTTCTTCGAAAATATATGTGAGTTCCACAAAAGTATTAAGGTTTTAAAGTAGTACACTTTAACATTAACTTTGATTTTTAAACAGTGGATGTGGACGAAATTAAAGAAACTGACAATAAAAACAGAGCAATTTGTCAATTAAAATCAAAGAATCTCCTGGCATTTCCACGATAAGCGAATAAACATACTTCTCAGAAATGTTATTGATGATTTCTTTAATTTAGTCTACTTTAACTACTTCAAAAGTAAAGCTAAAGTTAAAGTGCTTTAAAATTGTGGGCTACAGTTCGTTATGAGTAGACAGAGGATAATGATACACTATCCTATTAAGATATAAAAATTTCATTCATTTTAATTGAAGATAAAGTTTTAAAGTGTACTACTTAAACATTATAACTTAAAGTTAGAAATACCACTAAAACTTAAATTTCTACAACAAAGTTAAAGTCTCAGCCCTATGCTGCACACGTTCAATTACACCATTTTGTGGAACTCACATATATTTTCGAAGAAAATAGTGAGTGTAAGTTGAATTGTTAGGTTTTTGCGGCTCCCCTGTAGCCCACCCCCACCCCCTCTCCATTACAGACATAAAAAATAAAAAAACTAACACTTCGGTGCACTGATTAGATAAAATTTTTATACAGATGGATTGCCTATGTTCACCACTACTCACATCAGTAATAAAAATCTAGTTTCACTAATTAGAAATCATTATAATTAGGATTTAGCCTCTAATTAATCATCAAAATCTGTCGTTTTTATTATTATAGTCCATAGTTACGATAATAGCGCATATTTTTATTATTATAGCCCATAGTTACGACAGTATTATATTTTATTATTATTAAAGACGTTCGCAACCAGTGTATGCTACCGCTACAGAAGCTAGTAACTAGTTTATGCTACTATTACATTCGTTACTTCTACCACCTACAATAAACAGATGAAGATTTTAATCCTTTTTTTCTCACACGAATACCTTATTCTAGAGCTTGAGCCCACTTTAGTGTATTTACAATTCGGAACTTTTCCATCCACTGGGAAGCTTTTATCAAATTTTCGTTTATGAAAACATGTATCGATTTCTCACCTGGTAATACGAAAAAATATAAATTTCTCAACAATATTGACAGCTATATCATAAATACTGTTTGAACTATTATCACTCACAATATTTCTCAATGAAACCATTAAACACTTCAGCATACTGACATATTTTAAACAAAAAGTTTTTCATACGTTCTCTCTAGTAATATTCCCTATTGATAGATCCAATAAACTTCAAATGTTAAAAAGGTTTTATTATCCTATTTTTGAACAAAATATGATCTCACTACACTGAAAAAATAAAACTTCTATTTGATCAGTATCTAATTGATCGAAATATGTGAGTTCCACATTTTAGCCCCAACGGGGCTGCGCTGACAATCTTTTCCATCACAATCCATTCTGCACCTTCCGATAAGCGAAGTTATTCTCACTACCATACAGTACCCAAAACATAAATCTTCCCAATCTACCTCCTTAATCTACTTCCCGGTGTACCAAACCCGCATTATAGAGATCTTGATTATTACCAATTCCGTGAATAATCCACAACCTGCTATAGAAAAGCGACGGAATGAAATGAAATTATTCATGACTGCCCAGAGTCACTTAATATACAACTCACAAAACCCAACCCACCAAGTGGTTTCCCATAATGCCTTTGACAGACAACCCGTTTTAACCGACACAGAAGGAAAGCCTACTTGAAATACTTTTCATCCTACTGAAAACCAATCCTATCATCCAACAGTAATAAAACATAAAACCCTATGTCACTCATTCTGAACAACAAACGCCCATCATCACTTCCAAAACACTGGTTAAACGAATCCAACAACGAATCGCTCAAACTTTAACAAAAAACCTCTCTCAACCACACTGCAAAAATAACGTAGAATAATAAACCCTTTGATAAATCTTTCAAAAGGGTTTATAGAAGGGTATATAGAATGGTTTAGTATCTTACTAAACCCTTTCAAATACCCTTCTAACGGCTTTCGGGAAACTTAGTTTTAGCCAAAAACCATGTTCAGTTGAATGATTCATCGAAGCAAATCTATTTGAGAAAAATTAAAAACATTATTTTTTTAAAATAATAACTACCTATGATTTTGAATCAGCTTTTCTACTAAAAAAATAAAAATAAGAATTATTTAAAGAAAAGTATACTTACTTGTGATTGCAATTTCGAATTTTACACTAAAAGAATAAAGATCATAAATATGTAGATAAAACTATACTTATGTTTGTTTCTGAAGTTGTTGCTTCACTAAAAGAATAAAAATAAGAATTATTTAATGAAAAATTATACTTCGTTCGATTTTGGATTAAAAATTGATTGAAAGAAAAAAAAAGGAATAATTTAAATGCAAAAATTATACTTAACTAGAATTTTCACTTCTGTATTTAACTAAAACATTAAAAGGAATAATTCTAAGAATAAAATTATACCTACTTACGATTTTCAATTCCAAATAGAACTAAAAGGATAAAACAATAATTAAGGTAGAAAGATTTTACTTACCTAGATTTTCCAATGTGAAATTGAACTAAAAGATTAAGAACAATAATTTTAATAAAAACAATTATATTTACCTATGATTTTCAATTTTCTACTCTATCCAACTAAAAGACTGAAAAGAAAACAATAAACATATATAAAAAGTAATGCTTACATTTGATCGGATCGCTTGGAAAAAGTTAAATCAAAAGCGGCTGATTCAAAAAAATAATAATTGCATACAATTTTTAGACTTACTGATGAAATTCGTCAAGATTTGTGAATAAAAACTAACGTTTTTTTATAGGAGCCTCACCTACATAGAACATAGTTTTATTTTGTTTTTCAGGCTGATCTAATTAATGGAGAATGATAATCTTTTGATATGAAATTACAAACTATTGCAACATAGAGAGAGCTAAAGTTATTGTGTTTTTTATTAATCTTTGTTTCTATTGTACGATTTCCTATCTAATCACAAAAATACTTGGTGAATAGTGTCATCAACCAGAAAAGTCAACGTCATTTGGTATATATGTATGACTTGTCTGATTTCAACTTTTTTAGCGGAAAAAACTATTTTATGCAAGGGTACAATAATAAACTCTTCCACACAAGTGTATAATAATAAACGCTTCCACACAAGAGTATCATAATAAACCCTTCAATGCAAGTGTGTAATAATAAACCCTTAAAGGTTTATGAAACCTTTTTTTTAGTACTAGGGCTTAGTATTCTACGATTTTTTTTACAGTGCACTTAGATGTCTGTTGATTTTACATAAATACTTCAACGTATAATACACAAGTATACCAGACATCAAACACGATTGTACAGCTAGCATTGCTCTCGCTATTTTTAAAAAAAAAAACTTGACCGAACACGCATACCACACAATCCATTGTGAGTCCCTCCAAAAACAGTAATCAGGGCCATGATAGTCTCCTCACGACTCTAATAATGAAGCTGATAACGTAAAAGCTATACTTCAAATCACTGAACGTAACAGAATCATGACCATTATGCTTTTCATGCGATGATGATGATAATGATGATTATGATGTTAATGCATATGCAACACTTTAAATCATTACGACCACAACGATGATGACCATGATGATTCTGATGTGATGATTCTGATGTGATGATTCTGATGTGATGATTCTGGTGTGATGATTCTGGTGTGATGATGATGATGATGATGATTACCCATGAGCTAGACTTTAAATTATTATCTCTGAAACAGTGACGGCGATGCTGATTTTGATGTGATGAATCTGATGCTGATTATGATGTGATGACAGTGATGATGATGACGTGATGATTGTGATGATGATGATGATGATAACCCATGAGCTAGACTTTAGACTATTAACTCTAAAACAATGATGATGATAATGATTTTGATGTGATGAATCTGAGGATGATGATGGTGTGATGAATCTGAAGATGATGATTATGTGATGGATCTGACAACGATGATGATGATTATCCATGAGTTAGACTTTAAATTATTGCCTCTAAAACAACGATGACGATGGTGATTTTGATGTGATGAATCTGAGGATGATGACCATGATGATTTGGGTTTGGGTGTATACCTTTCATTAACACACCCCACACCCTTGAATTGCATGATTTGGTGTCATATATTGCATTAAAATCGAAGAACGAATTATTCAAAAACTCCTGTCGACGTCATAGATTTTGGCTTAGTTATTATTTGAATCACTGCGCATCGATACCATTTGTTTTAATTCTCTTACAAAGTTATTATATATAATGAATAAAAAACGTGAATGCTCATCTTGTTTTAATGACAGAACAGATAATCTGAGGTAAAGGTCGATTGTGTCAAAGCTGTTGCCAAATAACTGTAATACTAGCAATAGATATAGCATGTATTTCAGATACTGTTATCTCGTAATTTTAGAGATCAAATTCTAGTAGATGTATGAGTTATTTAAAATGATACCCAATAATAGATGCTTTTTCATGTCTAAGTTACTATCGAATGATAAATACTCAGTTTGATTGGAACATTAACATGAAAACTGAAAGATGAATTTAATCTATTGGTTGAGTCAATGATGTGTATGAAACAAACATATATGGTGAAATTAATTATACAAATATAAAAGAAATAACAGAATATGATTCCAAACGAGTTAAATTGGCAAAAAATAAGAATCTTTAGCTTCAGCTCAACAATAGGTTGCTACAAAATCTCAAATAAACTCATATTCGAAAAGTATTGCAAAGAAAATGTTTAACCAGTCGATGAGGCATTCTCAATATAGAATTATGGATTGCTATATAATAACAAAATATTGCGCAATTTTTACATATATCATGCGTATAGTGTGTTCACACTTTAAATATGTTTGGCGAATAACATTCATTATATTCGAATACTCGGATCGCTAACGCAATTGAAATAACAAAGTAATATTCGAAACCATACAGTAGGAGCATCAATTATATAATACTTTGCATATATGTTTTTCGGTATTTTTAATGTAAAAGATTCCTCCTATTTTCTATTTTCAAATCATGATAAGCACATTCATGAATGCGAAATATCTGGGACCAATCGTATGTCCATTTCTGCTTCTGTTACCGCAAAATCACGTCCTCCGATTAAGTATAAAAAAGAATATTGACCAGAGAGCGCTCTCAGGCGACATAATAATCATGAAGTAGTGTATGTTGTTTTTGTGTTTCATTCTAAAAGTACAGAATTTTCGAATATTTTCGTTTGACAGATTGTTTTTGACTTGTTGATATAATTATCTACTATAATATTGCATTGAGTAGAAAACAAAATGATTTTAAGTGTGAAAATGCATTTCTTATGAAGATATAATTAATGATAAGTATTCTCCCGATCATCATATATGTGACGATTTTAGATAGAAGAGATGCCTGTGCTGATGGTATTACACTTTATTTAATTCTTCAAATCATAAACCGCATCGATTATATATAAAACACACGCGTAAATACTCAACCATTTGAGAGAACAAAGAAGAACGATAGGTAAAGACAAACGTAAAGGACAGAAAGATAAAGGAAATAGATGGGATGAGAATAAATGGCACCATAAGACCAAATATTATGTATAGGTTACACTCGAACGAGAGCATTACACCTCCGGATGGAATTTGGACGCTCTCCGCATATAACGTTACAATATAAAGTATTTTTGCTGTGACTTTCATAACACGCATGAATTCACAACTTGAGAAAATTCATCTTATGCATACGTCGTTTACGATGCCTTGTTGAACATGGTTCTTTTGGCCGAACTATCCGTACGTAATATTTCTAATCGACTGACAAAAGAACTTCTGATACAGTATTTCTATTCGTATATTCGTTGGAACTTAATATTACATTTATGAATGAAAGCTAAAAGTGACTATATTGTCTTTTTAGATGAGCTAATTAATCTTGTATAGACTTAAATATTAAAGCCACGACTAAAGCATTTATAGCAACATAATTTACATGGTTAATCTTATACTATATGATAACTTCTCTTTCTAAAAGAATTTTAATAGAAGAAGGCATTTCATTCTAAAATTTTTCTTATTAATACAAACCCATGACTACAATTAGGAATTACTCGAATAAGAACAGTTTAACCTACTTTTTTAAAATCTTAGCAAAGATGAATGCTGGATATTTTCATAACTGTAATTATTTATTAAGGCCTATTTATCTTACGTTCTTCCTGTATAAAGGCATACGTCTAAGAAAAAGTGTACAGATACGTGTGAAGTTAACACTTTTTTGAAAAGCTCGCATTAATTTCTTCAACCTATCGTTACTCCAATCTAGAAGGAAATTTTCTGATCGCTTATAAGTTGTGAAATATTATCATTTGTTAACCATCACAAAGAGAAATTTCATGAAAATGATGATACATAAAGCTTTTTCTATGGAAGAACAAAAACAACTTACTAGCAATGAGGTTTCTTCGATGCGCTATAGCGAAGATATATCCACTTATACGAAGCGGAAAAATTAATTTCTCATTCTCTTAATGTATTAATTAATTATCTTTGTCAGACTCCGTTTGTCGTGATGAAATGTTCCGTTGCACATCGCGCCCCAGTCTTTAAACAAGATCATAGAAGGAAAATAAAAATAAAATGCTGATTCTAGTAACAGTTTTCTTTATCAAATGTTCTCGTGTATTGAAGGAAAGAAATACTTTGTGTAAAGAACCAGACTCATCGATAACCCAACGAAGTGTATCGATCTTCTAAATGCCAATTTGGAATCCGATTATTGGAATTTGTGTAAATGACAATAGTAGAACACTATTGGATATTCATCAGATTATATAGATACCAAATTAGAATCCAATTAACGGAATCTTCATCGGTTCCGACAGTTGGATAGCCTCGGAAGTTCCACGGAATCTGACTGACGGATCCGGCATCTATTCCTCGACCCGGAATCCAATAGAATTGTATCGGATGGTAGGATATTATCAAGTTTCTATAGGATTCGTTGTCGGATTAGTCGACCGAGGGCACATATCACCAAACTATTGTTCAAAAAAAAAGAATTCTTTATTCCTAACTTTGCTTTTATTCTCTAAAGATAAAGGATTCATTTAATTTTTAATTTTTAATGAATACATTTAATTTCCATTAAGTAACAGTAAAGAACTACACTGTAACGGTTTTGAGTTACTTGTGGTTTATTCTTTCATATATTATGGAAGGATTACAACGAAAAATGGAGTAAAATGATAGGAGAAGAAGATTGAGTTAAGAATGGCTGATGAGCAACAGTTGAACAAGGGTATTCATATGTGCTCGAAAGAGAGAGAAAGAGAACAACGAAAGAAAGAGAATAGTGGTAAAGAGAGGCACTGCTCCCAGCGATGAGTGTATAACAGGTGAATCCATCACACACACCTAATGGTGACATGAAAGAGATTTAAAAACTACTGTTTATTAGTCAGGCAAGTAACTTCGACTGTATACTATATGAAGATGTCGGTGAATCAATGAGATTTTTTCCACTTTTATGCTGCACTATTTATTCTTGTTTTCTTTTCTTTTGACTTTGCAAGATAGAAAAGGATCCGTTTACGTGACAGACCCCTCATTAATATCAATTATAGTATGATGCTACTGTTGAAAAGTTCATTTGAGCAATTTTAAAAAAACAATCAACTTAGATTTGAACAAAGAGCAATTGCATATAATTATTTGTATAATTCTATGAGTTTAGGAAAATGAAACAAAACTCCATCAATCTTTACATTTCTTCAAAACGTCGTTCATCACTTAACGATGATTTTGTAATATATTGCGACAAAAGTTGTTATTTTGTTGGTTAGAAATTTTATTTTTAAACAAATTTCTCCTTCATTTTCCACGCCAATTCGATTCCTTGCTCTCAGTTAAACATTCGTATCGGATTAGAATATATACATCCGTATATATTTGAAACATTTCCAATTTCTGGTTTATAACAATATAGATATTTATCTCCCTCAAAAAGCAGCGGCAAATTCACTGTCTTTAATATTAAATTCAATTGCACTTGATCGTTTTTTATCATTCTTTATCATGATAGTCAAACAGACTTTCAGCCATAGCTTAAATTCAGTACTGAATGTTTGTGGTGCTCCTTGTAATTTTGACAGTTTTAATGAAAAAAAACGTAATTTGGTGAATTTGCCATCAAGTATTGAAGGTAAAATAGCATAAAAATTGTCGACTGGAAAAGTAGTATCAACAATCATGTACAGATATCGTAGATTGGTCGAGAATCCATCCAAAAACACATTTATATCTTGTAATAGTGGGGGATCACTATTAAATGTAATCGAAACGGAGTCAATCCTTTTTTTAAGCATGTGAATAACAAGTGGTGCTTTGAACAAATCCAATAGGTAGCTGTAGGGTAAAGACAGTCGACTGATTTTCGGCATTATACAGAGAAGGCGGCGTACCAATGTTCTTGAAGGAAAATTAAAATTCGTCGGTTGATTTACCGGAATATCGAGTCCGGTGATTTTCGACAAATCAGCAAAACACATCTTCAAGTCAGAACAAATTAAGCTAAACAACGAGAAAAGGATTGAAAAAAGTTTTTATTCATATGTGAATATGTTTCCACATTAAAAAAAGAATTTTCAGTACAAGATCTACCAATTAAGACAGAAACACTTAGTTACTGACGCACTGTAGTGTTGTTTTCTAGCATATTCACGCATTTACATTGGAACGAAATCATAAAATATACCGTGAAGAAGTGATTAGCTCCTACCTGTTCATGGAATCGTTTTCTCTTGCACTTCGTGTCATTTGTGAATGAAGTCTGATTGTTGTTACTTTTGGATAATTTGCTTTGTTTTGATTTAATAACGTCAGTTGTTCATTATTATTATCATTTAGTGTAATCCGCAATGTCTTTGCATTGTCATATATATCCATTATATTACTTTTTGTTGATATGTACGTTTCATTGCCATAAAACTCTGCATAATATTTTCCTTTCCATGCAGATTGTGAATAAGTATAGAATTCTAAAGTTGGTGGCTTAAGAGGATGATTGTAATTCATAATGACAGGACCTTGAATCCATTTATCATGATTTTCGTTGAATAACTCAACTAATCCGGGTGCTGGACATCGTTGAGCAGCATCGCCTCAACACAAAAATGAATGTTACAATTTATATGTACTAGCGAATATTGAGCGATACGAGACTTACCAGTAACTTGTGTATAGAATTGAAACTTTTTTAATTCTAAAAGATTGTTCGTAATAAACTCGTACCACATTGTTGCCGAAGCAAAGTTCATATCGAAAGTCGACGTTGAAAATGCTAAATGTCTTAGATTGGGAAATAGTTTTAGAACGAGATGAAAGTCGGTCAATGATAAATAATAAAACGACATATCAAGACGATTTAAAGATACTAAAACAGAACCAAATTGAAAATATTTGAGAAAAAGCTTGAGTTCATCTATACGACTAGAGTCGGACGTACAAGCAGTGAATCACTGGAGTCATTTGAACTGAATCAAGTCAGTTTTTATGCTACATGCAACTAGTTGTGATGAAGCGCCCTGATTCGTCAGCAAACAGTCGTTTGAAGTTTATAATCTATATTGAAGCAGATCTTGGTTTTCATATAAGATAGTAGTATAGTTTCAGGTATGTTTATACAATATTCAGCTGCAACACCTTTTCTCAATAGTATCAGCGCAACTAAATGTAATCAGTAAGAGACGAATTGAAATTACGAACACTATTATTGTCTACGCAATATCCCTCGTTTTTTCACCGCTTTGGCTATATATATATCCGATTCGCTCACAATCCCATTCTCTGTATCAGTTAATAACAGTTTTTCTCAGCTTCATGATTACAGTAAATGCAAATTTCGTACGCATATATTAGTCCCACGTTTTTACTAGTACTGAGGAATGATATCTATCATAGAGTGAGGTCAGTTTATAATGAAAATCTCATATTGACAAGAATGTATTACTCACGTATGATGCTCAGCTATGAAAAGGAAACTTAAGCTTCTGTTTAACTTACTGGGTATTTCAAAACGTCCACCATCACCACTTAGTAGATTATTGATTATTTGCTCATCGATTGATGCCGGATTTTCACGACGCTTATAATTTATATGTATTTTCATTCGTTTAACATTTGGACCTATATATTTGATTAATTCTAAGAAACTCGTCATATAACAACTATGCAATTCTAAATATTCAAGTTTAGTCCAAGCACAAATCGTAATGTCCGTAAAATCCAATACAATTGGATCAAATGAGTATAAAATCAAGCATTTTAATGATCGAATCGAAAATAGTGCTGTTGTTATATGTGGTGATTGTATTAATGCACCGTAAATATTCAAATAAGACAATTCTGTTAACAAATGTAATTTCGACAATATTT
The DNA here is from genome assembly GCA_905331475.1 of Rotaria socialis. NCBI lineage: Eukaryota > Metazoa > Rotifera > Eurotatoria > Philodinida > Philodinidae > Rotaria > Rotaria socialis. The sequence goes on along the minus strand of CAJNYU010000990.1, from coordinate 151,923 downwards.
GATCTAAATTAAACAAGTCAAGGTTAATAGGTTAGAATTAGGATACACAATAGTTCATACCAAGATTTTCTGGAGACGGTTGTCGGATCGTTATTGCTCTTAAGTGATGGAAATGACTAATATCAATATGTTGATTGAACAATGACAGGCGATCGTATTCGTCGGATAACTTTAAGCTGTAGATCTGAGATACAAATGGTTGTTCACTAGAACAATAATAGTCAAATGCAGGCTTTAAACTTGTTAAGTCCAATTTAAATTCTTGGGAATAACAAATTGTATTTATACGTAAATTTAAATTGTAGAAGGCACGCTGTAAATCAATGATCGGTAAAAATTGAAAAATGAAAAGTAACAATTCGTTTGGTAAATCTTCAAAATTCAGCTTTGGTGGAGATGTGTGAGTCTAAGAATGTAAAATGAGAACACTGTTAAATGTACTATTAGATCAACGTGAGCAGTTTTTCAAATAAAATCTTTCTGCATATGATATCCTAGTCTTATTATTCTGAATAATTTCAAATATGCTTCGAAATGCAACCGTTGCTTAGCTTACTTTCCAGTCGTTGTGCTCATTTTTTTCTACATTTGATATGGATGTGTCTTGATCTGTCGGAGTAGGTAACTGATGTATCACTAATGATTCTAGATCATATAGTTTCAATAAAGCCATTGAGTTCCGACGACATGATAAGAAGGACATGTTTTTGATTTACGCAATATGAAAAAACTAGAAAATGACACATCACCTATTTCGATGCAAGATTTGATTATTTTTCTTTGGGGAAGTACAGAACAGAACGAAAAATGCTGCTATGAATATTTTTGTTTCGTTTTAGGTTTTTTTTGAAGAAAACAAAAAAAACGTGTTATAATTGAAGTGGTCCATGTTATAAAAGTTAAACTTCAAGTAAATATATGCTTCTTGCTAGAAAAAGAATAATACGATGCACATGGCAGGTCTTTGAGTGATATTCGAATATTACTTTTCATGGGTTTAAGATGAAAAATAACGGAAAATGCATGAAAATGATCAATTATATAATTTAGAGTTCGAAATCACATTTGTTTTACTGCAAAGCATACTTTTTCTACTAAATATGTGAATGTATATGTGTCCTCCATGTCAAGATCCAAACACAATATCTTTAACTGAATTATATTATGAATAAAACTGAAATACCTCATAGATATACTCTTCATGTGTAATGCATAATGCCATATTGGTTTTCTTATGTATATGGCATTATTTAAGTACAGTGTTGCAAGCAATTAAAATAAGTATGCATTATGACTCATTTCCTGATTTCCTTGCAAACTCTGATAATCAAATTTTCGAATAAATAATATTGATTTTGATATATCAGGGAAAATTGTAGCACAGAGCAGAGTGAAAGTTATGCCCTGCAACACAAAAACCCAGTTGTTTGAATTTCCGTTTTGAAGAAATGCTTTCTTTCGTTCTTGAGATAATAAAATTTTTCTAAGAGAATCCTCATCGGAAAATGACATTTTGTGATTTTTTTCTCAGACCTATATCTCCTCAAGAAAATATTTTTTTCGCGTGAAGTTTTTACTGTATGTGCATCTTTAGCTGAGATATTTTTCCTTAAAATATGAGCTCAAATCATCAATAATTCATCCGTTTGAGTTTATATTTTAAGGGAAAATATTTCAATTAAAGATAGATCTACATTGAAAATTTCAAGCAAAATGAATGCATCTGTAAAAAGATTCAAGTCTCAGAAAAATTTTATATCGCAAGAATGGTACAAGATTTTTTGAAACAGTTTGCCCATGAATTCATCAAACACTTGCCTCTATGATGCATAAAAGTATCGGTTACATCTAGCACCGTTGATTGAACAGTGTCGGTCGTGGATTATCTGGACTGGCTCTAAAATAAAAAATGCTCCATGCTACAATGAGGAAAATGCATTTTGTTTTGAAATATATTGAAATTGCAGCACAGACATTATTTTGATTCAGCAGGGTACTCTGCCCTGTCCTGCCCTGCCCTGCCCTGCCCTGATCAGAGGACCAAACAGGGCAGGGCAGGACAGGATGCAACAAATCAGCCTGTGGACATCTCTGCTTTAAAGTACTTTTCAACTTCAAATTTTCCTGAAGTTACTTGAGGCTATTTTAAGCTACTTGCTCCTACTTTGAGCTATTTCAAGTAGTCTACTTTGGCGTACTATTCTGCACTGTATAAAACAATCGTAGAATACTAAATCCTAGTACTAAAAAAGCGTTTCATAAACCCCTAAAGGGTTCATGTTTTTGGCCGAAACTCTAAAACCGTTTATTGCCTGAAACACTTATGAAACTAAGGGTATTTGAAAATAAAAAGGGCTTATTGTTTCAGAATTTAAGGAGAAGGGTTTGTGAATCTACGATGAAGGGTTTATTATTTTATCCCAAGTGAGCAAAACATTGGTTGAATGACTAGTCTTTTTTCTAGTCAAGTCGACCCGTCCCGTCTAATCTTTGTCTCAAAGTCTACTCGTCCACGACTAGTCGGAGTTTTTGACTGTCATGCATATGCATCTTAGTACTCTGATTGGCAACTAGTCATAAAATCTAATAAGAGTAGCCGTGACTAGTGTCCCTGTCGCCCGTCCGAAAATGGTTTATGAATGAAAAATTAAGGGCGTTTGGGACGAGTATAAAACCAGCTGTAGCCTTATATAGTGGGCAAGTCTGAATGAAAATATGTAAGGATGAAGATTAGATTCGAACATGTATATAATGTGGCACTTGCCCACCGCCAGAACCATGGAGCCATACGTCCGAGAAGTCATATTCTACACGTTCGTGATCATTCTCTAAGATGCTGTTTAATACAATTTTTACTCCAAATGTTTTTAATTTTATGTATCAATAAAAGTTATCTTTTACCGAGATGCGATTACTTTCGATAACATTAAATAAAAATAAATTAAGAAGATTTTATAATTTTTTCGACAAATATATTTTGATTTAAAAACAAGTGCGATTAACTAGTTTGGTTTTAAAAACAGTAATTTGAGTATAAAATTTAAAAAAATATTTGTATGGAATAGAAACTAATTTTTTTCATATTGGTTTTTAGTTAAGTTTTAAATTTAAATCACCGTATATTCATCTAATAATTAAATTATCTTTGCTTTATTTTAAATTATTCCAATTGATATTCAAAATAAACTAACATAATATTACTATATGAAATGATTTAGATGCTTCTCAATTCTTTTAAATTTAGTACATCTCATATTTAAAAAAAAATATAACTTATACCACTCCTTGATGCGAGATGAATATTTTTCTCAGTAATAACTCCTTCTGTTTTATGTTTCGATACAGCACTCTTAAATGTTAAACATGCTTATACAAAATAAAGTAAAATATATCACGATAGGGATATCCGGAATAACGTGCATCTTTCTGACCGCACTATTGATTACACCAGACCTTTTGCTGATCTTTCTAGTTAAGAAAACTTCGATAAGCATTTAGTGAAATAAACACTTCTTAAAAACGACTAGCCATGATGTGTCCAGCAGATGCTTTAGACCAATTCTAACAATTGTTGAAGAAATTTCAGACTAAGCAGTACCGTTTAAGTCGACTTATTCCTGATTTTCTTTGCATGGATGAGAGTCAATATATAAGTTTAGACTATATATACTTACGGCAATCTATCTCAGTGTCCTAGTCTGTCGGCAGGATGTCCGTCATATTTTGCACACTGTCGGGCTGGATGTTCAAATCCACAGCGTAACCTCTTTTTTAATCATTTTACTAGTCTGGGCTGGGTCAACAGACAACACATACTAGACGTGACCGGGCTCAAGGACATTCCAGGCTAATACAAACGTGTTTGTAAAACACTNTAAAATTATTGGTCTTAATCTTTTAGTTCAATTCCACATTGGAAAATCTAGGTAAGTAAAATCTTTCTACTTTAATTATTTTTTTTATCCTTTTAGTTCTATTTGGAATTGAAAATCGTAAGTAGGTATAATTTTATTCTTAGAATTATTCCTTTTAATGTTTTAGTTAAATAAAGAAGTGAAAATTCTAGTTACCCAGGTGGAACAGTACGGTCCGTATACGGCCGTTTACGATTACTTTACGACTATTTTCCGGGTGAAAGTTTGCCGTAATATCTGGCGCAGTAATACGGACCGTATGATCATGAAAGTACGGAGCACAAACAGCCGTAAATCATAAGAATTCAGTCCCGTTTAGGGTGCCGCAGTACTGTGCGAGGTATTACGGGGAAATACGGTCTATTTACTGCCGTAAATATACCATTTTGACATCGTTTACCGTCGATAAACAGACTGGCCGTATACGGACCGTACTGTTCCACCTGGGTAACTAGAATTTTCTTTCAAGGATTCTTATCTTCATTCTTTTAGTGAAACAATATTCAAAATCGAACGCAATTATAATTTTTCTTTCAAGGATTCTTACTTTTATTCTTTTAGTGAAGCAACATTCAAAATCGAACGCAACTATAATTTTTCTTTCAAGGATTCTTATCTTCATTCTTTTAGTGAAACAACATTCAAAATCGAACGCAACTATAATTTTTCTTTCAAGGATTCTTATCTTCATTCTTTTAGTGAAACAACATTCAAAATCGAGCTTAATTATAATTTTTCTTTCAATAAATCGTATTTTCATTCTGTTAGTGAAGCAACATTCAAAATCGAACGTAAGTATACCCAGGTCGAATATTCCGGCTACCGGATCTCGTAGAATACTCCAGAAAATAATCCGAAAAATGTCCAACCGGAATACTGCTTCCACAAAATCAACGAAACTACCCGGAACCGGCTGTTTCCAGGCAGGACTCTTCGACCTGGGAATGGCTAATCAAACTGAACAGGACTTTTGGTTAAGAGTAACCCAGGTCGAGCAATCCAACAGTGAGAACCAATCGGAACCCATCCGATCCGACTCGCATCCAGTAGGATCGTAGCAGATTTTGTCGGACCCTACAGAGCTATCATCGGATTCCTATGAATTCCAAAGGAACACCGTCGGATGTCATCGGAAGTTCAATGGTTTTTGACCAGTGATTCCGACGTCAATTCCTCGACCCGGATCCTATGAGATTCTGTAGGATGGTAGGATACTATCAAGTTCCTATCTGGTTCGGTGTGGGATTTCTCGACCTGGAAAGTTTCCCGAATCCCGTTAGAAGGGTATATTGATTTCCTAAACCTTTTCATATACTCTCCTAAAGGGTTTTTTCAAAGGGTTTATTATTTTCCTAAACCCTTTGGAGGGGTTTAGGAATGTTTCATGTACGGTAAAAATGGTTTGTGGTACGTTGCACTTTAATAAACCCTTTTAGGGTTTATTATTCTACGTTTTGTTTTACAGTGTACTGCAAGTCCGCCGTTTTCTCCTTGCTTGATCTGCACACTCAATTTCTATTATCTTTTATCAACGTTCTTTCATAGAAGGAAATGCTTTTAAAACTTTCTCGTTTATAATACAAAATGTTATCATTCCAATTTCGATTGTGCTCAAAAAACAAATAAAGTTAAGATAATTTGACTTTGTCTATGAGAATTTTTGTTACAGAATTGTTTATTCTATTGGTTATATTTGATAAATTTATTTTTTTTATTTTAGAATAAGAAACCTTCTGTTTTATTTAGAATTAAGATTATGGATACACTTTCAATTCGTGCTCAAGGCATGAATAAAAATGTAACGCAAATATTAAAAAAGTTTTTACTTGTTCAAAAAAATCCCTATGATGAAGAATCGAATCCTAATGGTATATGTAATTGTGGTGTTGCAGAGAATTATTTATGTGAAAATGAATTGATTTCAAAACTTCAATCTATTCAAGTATGGCAAAAAAGTCATATGTACTATCCCTGTTCTCAAGGTTTATTATCGTTACGAAAAGCTTTGTGTGATTTTTTTCAAAAAATTTTCGAACTTAATCATCAACTTGATCCAGATCGAATGATGATTTCAAGTGGATTATCTGGTATTATTTCATTATTAAGTTATGTTATAGGTGATCGAGATGATGTTTTTCTTATTTCATCACCTTATTATACTGCATTCGATCATGATATCTCAGCTTTCTCAAATTGCGCCACATATCGATGTCCATTACTTGAACAGGACACTGGTAAATTTATATTTTCAGTGGAAATTTTCAAGCGTGGTTATGATGATGCAGTAGCTAAAGGTCTACGACCACGTGGCATCATTATAATTAATCCAAACAATCCCATTGGAGATATTTATGACGAACAAACAATTCAACCTGTTTTAGATTTTGCAGCCGAAAAGAATTTACATGTTATCATCGATGAAATCTATGCATTGAGTTTATTTGAAGATCAAAAACCGTTTCAATCGATGTTAAATTATTCATCAATTGTTGATCCAAAACGTACCCATTTTGTTTGGTCATTTAGTAAAGATTTTGCGTTGAGTGGTGTACGTTTAGGTGTCGCTTATGCTGGCTCCAGTGAATTATGTTCATCAGCCAATGCAATTAATTTTATTCAAATTCCATCAAATATAGTTCAAGAAATTGCAACTACGCTTATATCTGATTGTCAATGGATTGATTCCTATACGAAATTGAATCGGTCACGTTTAACACAACAATACAAAAAATTTCAAAAGGCAATAGAAAATATTGATAATCGTATTTATATTCGACCGGCGAAAGCAGGATTCTTCATTTGGGCTGATTTACGTTTATTGTTACATGATATTACGTTTGAAGAAGAAATTCGTCTGTTTCAAAGTATATTCGAACATGGTCTTTACTTGGTAACAGGAAGTTTTCTTGGTTGTGCACAACCGGGATGGTTTCGTATAATATTTTCTATAAGAGAAACATGGATTGATGAAGCAATAAAACGATTTAAATTAGGATTAGATGCTTATCAACATTCGATTGTTCTTTCTAATGCATAAACAGAAATTTATAAACATTTCAATATGTGTAGCTTTGCTTTATTTTTTACTTGATGCCAATAGTTAGGTTGTGAGAATTACATAAATATCGTGTAGTAAACATTAATTGATAAGAATATCTAAATGTTGTCTTTGATTATTTGATTGATAAAAACAAAATCTTTTTTTATTCGAGCAAACTGTATTGCAGAAATTCTCTCCCCTTCCCCCAACCTCTGCTTGACAATGAATTGTTTCTTTTATTAAAAATTTATTCTATTTATGAGTTGAACAGATACTATAAAATTGTTGTAATGCGCAGCTATTAACTTGCATTTTGTTGTGCAGCTAAAATCTTCCTGGCCTATGTAATTATATTGAAGATCATATGTATTTCATATACATATTTGAATCAACACGACTGTCAACGATAATTGGTGAAATTTGCGTAAACGAATATAATAATAGTCAGTAAATTTTAGAAAAATAATTTTGTTTTTATTCTCATTTCTTCAATTATTCAAGGAACAGGCAAAAGATTCAACACGAGATTAGCTCTTGAAGTACGATATTTATATCAAATGTGCTCCTTCTATTAACTAGAGATGGAACATGGCAAGTACTGAATAGTAATCGTGCAACCCAACGAGTTTCAAGCAATCCTTCGCTAAAATTTCAACGTTTTATGATACGCAATTGTATATTTGGAAGCTTTTACATGAAACCAAACAAAAATCTTAACTTGAATTTCATGCCATATTTGTTTGAGAATAATGAAATGACAATATCAAAACGATTTAGAGCATGAGTAGTTGACATACTGAATTATTCCAATGAGATTAGGACTGATAACAAGATAAAGCAGGCTGGCACCTTATCTCATACAAAAACAAAACTTCTAAAAACTACTTTTATATTTGAATATTCTTTGTATGCAATTGATTATAATTACTTGCCTTCCTCTCACTGATAGAGACAAAGAATGCACTCACAAAATGAGTCCACAACAGTTTGAAATGTGCAAATCGTTATTCGTTCGATTCCAATGTCGAACCCCGCGATAGTCATACGAGACATTCACTTTTGATTCTTCGAATTCGTTTAGTGACTCATTTGGAATTAAGTAAAAATTTTTTTAATGTCCTGAGCCTTTGAAAAAACATGCATTGAAATGACTTGTAAGAAAGTGAGATCATGAAGGTTCGATCTTATAGTTCGGTATCTCACGCGGTGCTGATAGAAAGAAAATAGTTGAAGTGGCAACGTCCATTGACGATTGCAGTGGGTTATTTTCTGTAATCAAAGTACAAGTGAATTGTTTATTGCCGCCAATATGTGCCATTGATTGTGTCACTTGAAATTTACGACCACGCCTCTTAGAGAAGATAGCGACAATTTTCATCGAATCACTTTTTTATCTGTCGTCATAATTATATCAGGTTTTATTTATCGGAAAAGTTATAGTTTTGCTTGATATTTAGCAAAACACAAGTCATGATTATTTCTCTAAATAACATTCCAGTTTCAAGGAAATCTGTTTTTCTTCTATCTATGATACTAAGAGGGCTAGTCAATGATCGATACGTGAATAAAACGAAACTAATCGAATGGCGAGTACGACTGTTGCTCGCATTGCCTATCGCTCATAGCTGAGCAATCGGGGGGTTTCCGTCTCGCTAACTTGTAGATATTCTTTACATTTTGACTAACACTCCTGTCTCTATTCTATTCATAGTTATTAATTATCAAGTTTTAAAAGGATTGTCATGTTACATGCAAAAACTACTCTTGCTCACTTTATTTGCGCAGTAATTGTACGAGAATTTCATTTTCGCTTAATTATTTTATTGCAAATGAATTTATAGTTTCTGATTTCTTCATATTGGCTTACAATAAATCTAGTGAATATTTCTGAATGGATTTAATATTAACATGTTTGAATATATCTTCGTCGTTACCAACAATACCAACAATTAATAGTGTGAAAAATACTCCTAGTCATTCATATTACAATCCGAATGGGAAATTTATTTTTCAGTTGATTTCATCATCTCTTGCCCGGTCTACTTTTTCAATAGCTGATGTTCGATCATTTTTGGAACTATTCACATCAAACGATATCCATTCGTTGGATACTTCGGCCATTGCCAAGTTAAAACCAGTGACGTCAACTATTGTCTATACAAGTGTAGCTTTGGCTCTATTCATGGTGCTTTCAGTGATATTTTGTATTATTTCATGTAGGAATTGTGGCAAACGAGAACATAATGAAGTGAGTACTTGATAATCATGAACAATATCCTGTCAATATTTCTTTTGCTTATTTCAGAGAAATAACAGACAACGAAATAAAAAATGCTCAAAAAAATCTTGCTATATTGTATTTATATTGTTGATGGGCGCCATTGTTATTGGTCAAATGATCTTTCTTGCATATCAAGTTAGCAGAGCAAAAGTTTTTATCGATGATTCAATTAAAGAAATCAATCAAGAAATTTATCCAAAAGAAATTTCGATTCATTTAGAACATCTTCTCCGGCAACTAGAAAAACTTGATCAATATTCAACACAAAGTAACTTTCAGTATCATACAAAAGATTTCCTTGTTTTCATTCACATTGAATAGAATATTTTTTCAACTATTATCTATGCTGAATAACTTCTGATACGAGCAATTATTAGGAAACGTATTTTCTTTCAATCTACGAAAGATATATATAATTGCGTAGTTTATTTTTGTGTAAAAAGTTTCAAGTTTTCCCCTGAAACCTCTAATGTCGGCCCGCTTTACTCTATGATTTCACAATCTGCCTCTAAGTAACCGACACACTAGAGATATGGATATAGTAAAGATCATTACAGAAGAATTTTTCCTATCGATTAGTCATGTTACAAATTGAAATAGAAAAAGTAATGACTTCAGTTATCGGTTTCGAAAATTTTTCTCAAGAACTCAATGGTTCGTTCACTTGTAGACTGAATCTAGTTTCATAATACGCCAGTGTTTTCTTTTTTAGAACGCTAAAACCAATAGAATATTTCTGTTTCTAGCTGATTCTATTATAATCAAAGCATCCCAATCATTGTTTGTCAAAGCATTCGATACGATACTTCGAGAAGAATATTTTTTTGGCGAAATTCGTCAATCAGTGAATTATAGTGAAGTTCATATCAATGAATTGGAAAAACTTATAACTCAAGAGAGTAATCCATTGCCGGCCGTCATGATTGATTTTCAAAATATCAAAAATAATAACAGAGAAATGATCAATGATTTAAAGATGCCGCTGCAAGAATCATGTGATTATGCAAATGGGCACGATACAGAAATTATCAGTATAATTATAAATTCATTAGATCTTGTTCATCAGCAAACAAGAAAACTCATCGATACGATTCGCGATGATATTCTCAGTCAAATAACACCATGGCAAAGTGCAATGCTTTTCAATCAGCATTTGGAAAACCAAATTCGATGGTATCTTCGTCTTGTATTAACAATTCTTCTCGTATCAATTATTGTTCTTGGTATGATTCCGATCATTGCATTAATTATTATTTTCGTATATCGAATGTGTTGTAAGAAACAACGTGTTGCTCCACCGAAATATCAGTAAGTCTATGGAGAAAAACTTCTTATTCTTATTCGTTTAATAGACGCCTACGATTGAAATCAAGAAAGAATTTAGCCTATCAAATATTTCTTTCGGTTTTTGCATTCTATTTCTTGGGATATAGAATTGAATATTCAGTTTTGCTGTCAGCAGACGGTTCGCTTATTATTTAATCAATTAGCCATGCACGCATTTGCGATTTATAAGTCCAATTCTAACAAAAAAACATTCCGCATCTTTCTCGATACGATCACTAGATGACGATGGAAACAAAATGGCTATGTCCATAACAATTACATGTTATAAAGTTTTTTCGAAGTCTATCTGAATTTCCAAAAAATTTATTTAGTGAAAACTCTCATCGAACAAATGGTCATGGAAAACAACCTTCGCCATCAATAGACGACGACAAGAAATGGATGTCGACTGCACAATCATCACATTGTTCTTCGAGTGCACGTCTCTGTTGGATGCGAATTGTCTTTACTCCAATGATGATCATATTGATTTTGATTGTTCTTGTCAGTGGTATTTTCCACGGAGTTGATCTGCTAGCTCAAGGTGCTTGTCGAACCGCTCACAATGATCAACCATTCCTTGTTTCATTTTTCATCGGTAGCCATGTCTTTTTTTTTCGTTTTAATTCGTGATTTGTAATCTATTCGATTTAGATCAACTGTCTGGAAAAAATCCAAATTATTTAGTTATTAACGAATTAGATGTACAAACTCTATTCACGAATATTATCGATGATTGTAGCAATCATAGGCATTTCAGTGAATCTTTTTTTGAAAATCATTTGGCTCGTTTCGAAAATGAGACTGATTATGCAATGAATCGACTCAATAAAAGGGTCTTTGATCAATTCATTCTTACGATTGATCATATTGATATCAGATCGCATCTCGATCTTCTTGCAAAGTTTTCTGATGCAATCGCTTCAGCTGAAATCCAAGAAAAAGTACACGAAACCGAACAGAATTTGAAAAATGTTGAAATACAATTCAATAAAATATTGACTATGACTCCAATATTGCCGGCAAGTATTGTTAAACAAACTAATCAAGATGTTAGTATTAGAAAACTATCTATCAACGATAAATCTGAATGAATCTTTGTTTTTATTTATTTTAGTTCAAAGACTACTTGAAAAGAGTTTTGAATTCGACAATCGATATGTGTCCATTACCATTAGCTACAATATACAAGACAGATAAGATGTTATGCCATAATTTTTCTAGTTCATTCAATGGTCTTTGGTTCGGACTCTTTCTCTATATGTTTTTCATTACATTTGGGCTTTGTATTTGTGGTCTTTGTATTTATAAACGGTTGTAATATTGTTTTTGTCGAAAACCGCAAAGTGTAAATGTGTGAGTGAATAAAATTGTCACACTCGTATACAAAAGAAGCAGTAAAAAATAACACAATATGTCAAATGTTTTTCTTATCGACAAATGACAACATGTTTCGAAGACTAGTAGTTCGTTTTGAAAATAAAAAATCTAGAGGGTGTAGGACAGGTTTGCCAATATCGAGATGAAGGGGTGGTGGTCGCTGCTGAAAATTGAAAGCCTGTTGTGAGTGCAGCTGAAATATTTATCTATCAGACACAGAAGAATTTGCCTTTGAGAGCTTTTACGATCCTAATCCTATTCCGAAGAAGAGGATGAGTATATTCAATTACTATTATTTATACCGACATATCTGCACCCACCTCACACGATATTATAGAAAGTGATATAATCAGTAGAAATAAAAACCTGTAATGATATTAATCTCTTCTATTAGCATTCGAATAATAGATTAGCATCAAGGGATTTAATTACTAATTTTTCTTCATTTTCTTGAAGAAATTATTTAGTATAGACCCATGTTGTACGAACCAATCATAGTAATAAGGTAAATAACCTCCGTTCCCGATCGGCTCGCACGATATAAAGTATAAAGAGTTAGCTAAACAACTCAGTAGATCAGATATCGAATAAAGCAGGAAAAAATAGAAAGGACAGAGCAAGCAGAAGAGTGTTCATTGCCTGTCATTATTATATTCCCTAGACTGAAAGGATAAGGCCTAGAAACCGTAATTTGCCTGTGTCTCTCCACCAGTTAGCCTCTGTAGCTGTGATCTTGGTACAATTGACCACTTTAAAGGCACAAATAGCGATTGGTAAGGCCAAACCCCATGGGCAGGTGCAACGCAGAGTCACGCAAAATAGTTCATCCTTGTGCTGGAGTCGGTGAAGGACGTGAATTGATCCTCCTACGGAACATTGAGCTAACCGTCGCGAAATTTCTGAAGCATGTATTTTTGTGGGTAGATAAGACTCAACCTCTCATCCGCCTTGAGGACTTTTGACCCCCCACTTCGTGTGTGTCTTCAGTTTTAGTACTTTTACATGGGAACTTTTCATTTTCGTCTAATTTTCACCTCAGCTTCACTTATTCCCGCCAGTTTCATAGGTCTCCTTTCACAGATCTCTGTTCAACTTATCGGCTAGTCTCTTCGAAAATTTCATCACCAGCTTTTGGCACAAACAACCGATTCTCTACCAGGTTCATGCGTTTCTCCTGCTCAATACTGTCAGTCTAGGGTTCAATGAATCGATGTTAGTGAACGTTATTTGTTGTTTTATTATGATCAACTATTAATCCTATTGTTTATCATTCGACATTCTCCTCCAATATGAAAGAACAAATTCGAACACTTACTTAATTCACTGGTACTCCTCATAAAGATGTTATATGAAGTTGAAATTGTATTTGATAGAGCACAATTGCAACCATGAAATAAATATGTAGGTATATTCAATCTGATGCTGCATAAAAATGGTTTCAATATAAAAAAAATCTACTATTTTTGATTGGTTCATATTTAACGTAGCACTATTATAGTATATCAATCATCAATCAATCCAACGTTGTTAAAAGTGGAACAACGGCGACAATCATAACATGAATCTATACTTGAATAATACTATGACAACATTCAGAATGGCTTAACATATTGTTCTACAAACTCACTAAGTACTTATTTACATAACGAAGATATTATTGATGAAATAGCTATATTTGTACAACAACCATCTAAAACATAGTAATGTATTTTCACTATTGACCAACAGCAAATGTTATCACCACCACTTTTGAATTCAACATATAATACCCCGCAAACATCGTCATGTGGATTTTGTCCACGCCACTCTCAACATTTATCTTCATCATCAACTTCTCATCAATGTTATCAATTCGGGCTTATTGCAAACCTTGAGAGTGAGGAGAGCTAAGTGAAAAAAAGACTCCCACCTGCAACTTCACCCACATACAGGTGCGATTAGATATTCAAAAAATAATCTGACATATCGAGCTCTTTGTATTTGTTTGAATTGAAAGAAAACAGAAAGTTTTTCGTTAACATAATTGAAAATTTTTAAATTAACGTGCAGTATTGTCTCATTTTTTGTGTAGTCAAAAAAGAAAGAGTACACTATAGAATCGGTCAGTGTGTCCGGCCGTTTATTCGATAACTCTTCACAATTACATTCGATTGTGCTGAAATTTTGTGCACAGAATTGTCTCATCAATATCTAGGTCGAGTTTGAAGATGAGAAGGATCCGTCAAGAAATGACTGAGTTATCGAAAAAATTGTCATTTTTTATCAGACCATCCCTGAGGGGGAGTACAGGAATTTTTCAAAAAAAACTTTTTTTTCTCAGAATTATTCACAACCTATATAAATCGACTCAATTTTTAACGCTGATTCTAAATCTGATATTAGTTTTGAACTAAATCGTAGCTTTCTAACGAAACATCACCTGACAAACGTCTCAAAATGCATAAAAAAAACTGCATCAGAAATCAAATTGCCTAGTTTCTCATGATAATTTTCGTGTTCAGACATTCTAGAATGACTGATATGTCCCACACTGAAAAAAATATTCGTATTTGAATGAACCCATCAAAAGGGTATATGTGAGATTGATATACCCTTTTGATGGGTTCATTCAAATACGAATATTTTTTTCAGTGCATGCACTTTTTGCAGTACACATAACTCTCGGATGAAATCCGAAGTTTCCACACTTTTTATATTTAGTTTCGTCTTGATGGTGTATCATTTGTAAGCTATACGTTTGAATTGAAACCGTAAGTATTTTTTTATGTTCGTATGTGTACGCAAACTCTTTCAGACTTTTCATTGGTGCGTCTTTTTATAGTGAAGCACGCTATTTGCGAAAGACTGGGTTACTTGTGTGATACAGAACCAATATCTGTTGAGTAGCAGGTATTTTTCGATAAACCAGTCAAATTGGTAACTTTTTTGTAGTACTGAACCCCTCTTGAGGATGAGATATTATTGGTTTCGTTAGTTACTGACGGAACTCTTTTGACTGAACCATTTCTGGCGTTGCATTATAAATAGTTTTTTTGATTTTTCACGGAACCCACTTTTGATCAGAACCTTTGGGGGGAGGGGGCGGGTTCTGTCTTTTATCAGGTACCAGAACCCTCTAAAAGGTTCTGTAGAACTCCTTTTTTTCAGAGTAGACTTGGTTGATTTTATAATTGGCAGTATGAAAACAAAATTAATTTAATCATAAAATTTATCTTTAAAGCAGAGGAAAAGTATTATATACAAATAATAAATGAGTCTATCAATAGTTTACGAGTGCAAAAGTGTTATTTAGAAGAATAAACATGTTTTCACTGTTAACATAATTGGCTGCGGAGTCATATATGAAAAACCAAATATTAAATACGTTTTCAGACATATTGTTTTTTTTTGTCTGTTCTGTTAGAAACGAAATTTATCTCTTGATGAGTCAATGACTGTGAAAGTTCGAATGCAGTTCTTATCTGTGACATTAGCAGACTCCTTCTCATGATGCTATTTAAAACAACAACGAATTTGTTTTTATAAACGGCGTGCATCTTATGGATTCTCTTAACTGCCCTCTTACATGTGATATTTTTCGTGATCCCGTCATTGGACATGATGGTCACACATATGAGCGCGAGGATATTATTGCTTGGTTGCAACAGCATGGGACAAGCCCGATTACTCGTGAACCAATGACTATCGAATCACTACGTCCAAATCACATTGTGCGAAAGATGATCGACGAATTTGTAGCAGTTTCGAAGAAGAAAGAATACCAATTTCATCTCAACGTAGATGTTCGCAAAACGGAAACACGACCCTGGTTTCAAACATTCACCAAAGCAATTTACAAAGCTGAATGGGTCGGTAGACAAGGCCCACCAATTGTTCTAATTAAAATCGATGGTGCAAAGGCCAATCGCGAAGCTTTGTTTTATGTTCAACTCGGCTGTCATCCACATATTGTTCGCACATTTGGTCTTGTTGAAAGTGACATAAATTCTGTCATGCTCGTGCAGGAATGTGCAGAACAAGGCAACCTTGCCGAATTGCTACAAGAAAACAATTTCAAACCAATTAGAAGCGTTCTCGTCGAGATATTTACTCAAATTATTGATGCAATGATTTGCCTTGCTGATAATAAAATAGTTCACGGAGGTTTGGCCTGTCGAAATGTTCTCGTCTTCCGATGTAATCCAATTATTCCAGAGGAAAACCTCGTTAAATTGACTGATTTTGGTCTCACTCAAGGCAGCGATCTTTTTTCTGTGGCTGCTAGTTCGTTACAAACAGTAATGACGATTGTTCCTGTCAGGTACGCGGCACCAGAAATACTCCGAACAAACAGCAATACAATGTTTTATTCGGAAAAATCCGATGTGTACTCTATGGGTGTGTTAATGTGGGAAGCGTGCTCCTATGGAACACTTCCTTTTGCCTCATTGTCTGATGATAGGGATGTCCGTCGCTACAAATTGCGTGGCGATCAATTACCTCGACCTGCAACTTGTGATGAAGACCTTTGGTCAGCTATCATTCATTGTTGGCGACTAGAATCATCTGAACGACCAACATTCAAAGAACTAAGACGTAAAATAATGGATTCAGCTCATGGGTCAGATTCGACGTAAGGACATTATCATTTTTTTTGTGTATTTACTGTACAAAGAATATCTTTTTAGAGTACTGAAACCCGTTTTAGAAGTCGGAAAGATATCTCAAGTTCGACTCATGCCTAGTCGTTCATATGAAAGTAAGCGAGATAAACTCAAACACTTAACGAAGATGTAAAGTATGCGTCATACTTTACATGCTATTTTTGAAAGTCTGCAGAATAAAAGACATGATCAGGAAGCAACTATACTCTAGGGAGCACGGAATAATCTTCTTTGGAAAGAAAACGTTTTGTATTTCGATTATGTGCATTACTGATCAACAAGATTAATTGATTCGTTTGAGAGGAACAGCAACAAGAAAGACGTCAGGGGATGATCTTTACAACTAATGAAAAAGTCTTTCGGATACTCTCTATCGAAATTTTCTATTATTCTGACCGATACAGAACGATTACCATCAGTTCATTTCGAATCCCATGAAGACAAAATACCTTGTGAATATTGCAATGAACTTGTGAACTTCGATAAATATATAATGCACACAGTAAGCTACTTTAGGAAACACTTTTCGCAAACGCAACGAATTTTTTCTTGTTTGATAGCAAGTATGTGCTGCTCAAGAACAGCCGCAAGCCATCAACGAAGTCCGGTAAGAACATTTTTTTATATACTTGCCTCTACATCATACAAAAGCTCGAACTTGTATGGTGTAATCTGTTTCGAGGATATGTGAGCTTTAATCTCACATTCTCAATAAAGAAACAATCTGATGAAGTCGGGAAGCTTGTAGACTCATGCTTCCTTTTCTGTTATTTGTCCATATTGTTTCAGACCAGTTTTACCCATGCAAATTGCAGCTCCAAAAACACAACTGGCTCTTGCTTCGAAATGCAAAAACGACAGCATCGAGATTACAGTTTGTCATGTAAAGCAAAATAGTAAGGTAACTCATCTGTTAAATACTGATGTTAGACAGATTGAACAAAAAAAAATAAGTACCTTATCGTCTATCTCCAAAATAGTCGCTTTGAAAAAAGTCTTTTTGAATCATATTATTGATTTAGAATCTTTTTTTTCTTTCTAGCAGACTTTGTCACCATCTACGGTTTATCGAATAATGACGAAAAATTCGATTCCCATATTCAAAGCAGTCCAGTTTGGGGTAAATCGTTGTTTTAACGATTTTCTTAGACTGCATGGCAAGCTCATTGTCAAATATCTTCCTGAAGGCATAATCCTCCCGGCCTTACCAGAAAATGACTCAAGCATCGTACCAAAAGATATCATTGAGCAACGGCGAGCTCAGCTTGAACGTTACTTGAATCGTCTCGTTCGAAATAAGAGACTCGTTTGTGATCCCGATTTTTTGGTGTTCATCGAACTACCTGAAGAATTACCGAAGATGACAAATAATCTTTGGCGAGATCTTATGTCTACGCCGAAAGTAAAAACACAGAAAGGCGACTGGTTTGATGAAAGACAGGTGAGCATAGTAATTTTGAAAACGATGAAAGTTATTTGACGAAAATTTCAAATACAGATTGAAATGTGGCTTTGATTTTTCTTTCACACCATTTAAAAGAATGAAACATGAAAATCATTCTAGAAGCGTTTTACATAGTCGACAATGTTTTATTTATTATGCTTTCCTCACCACTTTATATGTCGTTCCTCAGCATTATATAGGATGCAAGACAAAAAAAAATAGGAATAAATTTTGCAATATATGAATTGGAATAAAATCTTTCTCATAAGTGAAGTCTTTTTGTCTTTTTAGAAGTACATTCTTGATTTACAAGCTGATCTGAGGATGTTAAAATTTCATTTCGATTATTTATACAAGATGCGAAAAGAGTCCAGCGTAACAGTTGATGCACTTGCTATGCAACTGAATATGTTAGCCACGTGTGAACATCATTCACTTCTTAGTTTCAACTTTATTCGAGCTGGCCAGTACTCAAGAGAAACTAAGCCAACTCAATTCGGATCTCATTCAACAAGAGTTTTTATTAATGAATGAGCTACTAAATGAGTACATCTTATATATCGATATGGCGAACTGTACCTTCAATGAACGGGCAAAGTTCCATAAATTCTGGTTACTTAATACTGAAATGCTTCAAAAGAAGCTTCGTGAAAAAGTAGGAAATATTTCTAGAGTTCATGATTATATATTTATCGATAACAGCAGTCTTTTCTACACATTCAATATGTTCGAATGGTATTTCGAAATTAATGATAGAATTATAAATGATATATCTATTTATTTTGTCAAATGAGATAGAATAAAAATGTTGACATGAAGTAAAAAGTATACATTTAATTTTTTCTTTCGCAGAAGCCGTGTGCTGAAATGGAAGTGCAGAATTTGCGAGAAAAGGTTGTAAACGACATGGAGAAATTCGAACATATTTCGGCGACACTCATGCAAGAATTTGAAATGTTCGAGGAAAATCGAATGAAAGAATTTAAGACTAATATTAATGCATACATAAAACAAATGTTGAAACAGCAAGAGAAAGTACTCAAAATCTGGGAAGACTATTTACCCATAGCAAACAGTCTTACTGTGGCTGACTGACGTTAAACGTTATTCTTATTCGACATACAACTATTGAAATTGTACGAAAATGTATAATTCGATTTTTATAATATCCTGTGGAAATAAACCAAACAAATCTTAACTTAACTACAGTGAAGCATTTCAATGGCACTAAAGCCTCTTGAGATGCTAAATGAAAGAATGAAACTAGAGGGTATGAGTGGGTGGCTGCGTGAGTGTGAGTACCTGTTTTGGTTTTCTTCGAACGAACACCCACAACCACTTTAGTGGTAGATAGAGATGCATTGTTATTTAGATAATCATCGTGCTGTAGCTCCAAAAATTGACTACGCGCTAAATTTTTAATTTTTTCGATTTCACGAGATGACATTAGTTGACCGCGAGAAACACTTATGATTGGATCATCCATTTATCTAAGTCTACAATTTTCATGACCATTTCACAACTGCGTTTGAAGATGCCGTGTGTACAACGAAATGGCTCGTTCTGAAGAGTAATTTTATTCAAAATACTCAATTTAACCCAGTTGTGTTTCTTTCCCTTGATAATATTTTCGTAAATTCGTGATTAGAAACGAGCAAGCAATTTTTATTGGATAAGGTAGGTAGCAGAACATGGCTAAAATGTGATACAATTCTTCGTCTGACGTACCAGTTGATGTTCGATCATGTCGAATACAACTAAATAAAAAATTGTTTTTCTCATATCTCTCAGCCTCTGTAAATGCTTCTATGCTTTGATGTAAGTCTGTCAAAAAATGTTCGATGTTGTATCGCACCGTTTTCACCTATGGAAAGCAGATTTATATTTGAGTTTTCAATTGGAAAACACTTTGGAAAAACTCTGATCACCTAAGCAAACTTGGATATAAGTGTGTGAATGTTCGAATGTCAGTTCCAGTGTCGCTTTGATTAGTCAGGCTCACATCCTTTATATTGAAACAATTACCTTTGAACAGTAAGAGAACAAATTCTCATGTGCTTGTTCATCATAACAATAAGCATGTATTGCCCAGATATTTTTATTCTGATAAATTCTAGGAATAAACTCTTGACCAAATGTTATTTTATTCATCCGTGTCGAGAACTATTTGACGATCAAAGAATAGATACTTTTACATAACAGACAAAATTTTCGTTCTCTAGAATCTCATTGTGAGAAATAAGAGTCCATAGAAAAAACAACGAATGTTTTTCTTTCCTTTGCTACTGCGATGGATAAAGAAAATAAACACAGAAAAAACGTTTCATGTCGTTAGAAATGACAAATCACACGATGTGTGTAAAGCAAGGAAGAGGGGGGGGGGGCAAACGCGNGGGGCAAAAGCGCACTTCTTTGTACTCCTTCTTGCTTTAGTGTGCTTGCTGATATTTCTCTGTACTTATGAAGTATAAAAATCCGTTTATTCTCCCTTGCATTTTCGACGGTGGGCATCTTAAATAGACTGTAAACGTCTTAAAATCTGAATATCTCGCTTTGCGCACGTCAACAGTCGCTAACATTTGACTCGAATATGTGCTATCTGTTCAACGGAAAGTACAAACACGTTCATCGTGAGATGAAGGTAGAATATCAATGGTTTGTAATAATTACTTGAGGGTGTTATTAAAGAGATGACGTAAAGGGAAACCAACACACTCACACCCGATACTCTCAAAGATTCCAAAATACTCTATCGGCTCACTTTAATTAATTAATTATTCTCATTGTTAGCACAATATGAACACCGTGGGCAAAGAGGAAAAGTCAACAATAACATCAACAACTGCTACCGCGTCATCTCAACATACAAGTATAAGGCCCCTAGATCCTCCTTATTCTCATATGACTCAGAGCTTTCGGCTGGTGTGGTTCGATGCCAATCTTAATCACATGGATGACGCGAATTCTATTGATAACGTTAAAAAATTTTAAGTATTTAATAAGCTACATTCATTCACATTAGTGAATGAATGCATCGATTTCGTTACCGATATTCAAGAACAGCAAGTTTTTATGGTCTTATCTGGTGCCTTTGAGAAATCAACTATTGACATCACTCATGACATGCCACAAATCAGTAATATTTATATTTTGAGTGATAATGAAGGACAGCATGAAGGTTGGACGAAACAATGGGCAAAAATCAAAGGTGTATTTACAGATATTGCCTCAATCTGCAAGCCACTTCAACAAGATGTATACAAATGCGATTGAAATTTGGTCGACATTAGTTTTATTCCCACTAATAATGGGAACTATAAAAACAACCTGGATCAATTAGACCAATCGTTTATGTACACAAAAATATCAAAAGAAATATTATTAACCACTGATTTCGAAAATAAACATTTCAATGAATTTATTTCACTCTGTCGTCAACTTTTCGAGAATGACGCCAACGAACTAAAAACCATCGGCAAATTCCAACGGGAATATCACGGCCATACTCCAATCTGGCGGTATACTTGCCAATATTTTGTTTATTCAATGCTCAATCGATCACTACGTATGATGGAAGTGGATCTAATTATTAGAATGGTATTTTTTTTAAGAGATCTTCACAACAACATCGTTGAGCTTCATGCTCAACAGTTTTCTGAGTATGCAAGTATGAGTTCCTTTACGGTTTATCGTGGTCAAGGACTACCTCAGAAACATTTTGACCAAATGATTAAAGCCAAAAGCGGACTATTATTGTTTAATAAGTTTTTGTCAACAAGTTTGAACCGAGAAGTATCTCTCGTGTTTTCTGAGAGAAATCAAAGTGGTCGCAATCTGATAGGTGTTCTTTTTGAAATAACTATCACTGCCTTAACATCGACTGCTGCTTTTGCACAAGTTCATAATATCAGCTATTTCAGAGAAGAAGCAGAACTCCTCTTCTCTATTCATTCCATCTGTCGTATGGGATAAATCAAGCAAATCAATGGTAATAATCGTCTTTGACAAGTCGACTTGGCACTTGCCCATGAAAACGACCCAGAACTACATGCACTTACTGAACAGATACGCAAAGAGGTTAGTCCTCGATAGCAAGCATGTGGTTCTTTGGGTATGATGCTAATTGAACTCGAACAATTTAAGAAAGCTTAAAAGGTTTATGATATATTGTTCTATCAAACAACGATATATTCCGAAAAAGCAACTCTTTATAGCCAGCTCGAATAGACCAAACGGTCTCTAGGTGAATATGTAGATGCTATTATATATTATCAACAATCCATTGAAATCATGAAAATTGTATCATCAACTGAATTAAAATATTTAGCATGTTACAGGGGCATTGGTTTGGTATATTACTGCATGGGTGACTATTCGAAAGCACTTTCATATTTTCAAAACGCTATAGAAATTTGTCACAAATATCTTCCTCTAAATCATTCTAATCTGGCAATTAGTTACAATAACATTGGCTTGGTAAATTAGATGGTGGGTGACTACCTGAATGCACTTTCACCACATCATAAAGCAGTGAATATCCGCCAAAAGACTCTTCCTCCAAATCATCCTGACATCGCTGAATCTTACAATAACATCGGCGCATTTTATAACAACATGGATGATCATTCAAAAGCACTTTCATCTCATCAAAAAGTACTGGAAATTGCCCAAAAGGCTCTTCTTTCAGATCATCCTTGTTTGACTATTTCTTATAAAAATATTGACTCAGTGTATTCCGTCATGGGTGACTATTCAAATGCGCTTTCATCTTATCAAGAAGTACAGCAAATCCACGAAAAAATTCTTCCTCCAAATCATCCAGATTTGGCCCGTCTTTACCACAACATTGTTTTTTGTATTACAACATGCGTGACTACTCGAATGCACTTCTATTTTATCGAACAGCACTGGCAATTTGGTTGAAAATCCTTCCTAAAAATCATCCTGATATGACTAGATCTCAAAACAACACATTGGTACTACGCATAGTGAAAGACCGGAATTTTCGAAACCATTTCACCATCATCAACGTGCTGTTGAAATAGGACAGCGTTCACTATCTGTAAATCAGCCACATCTTAAATTGCATAGAGATAACCTTAAATGCATAAAAAAATATGTAATTCATTTTCGTTTAGTTCCAATAAATAAATGACAAGAAGCGAAAATAGTATTTTTTTTATTTCGTTTCATTTGACGGAATAGATGCACCGATGCAGATACTGTATTTCATTGAGGACTAACGGGTGTGTGTGTGTGAACGATTTGTAAAGGAATAGTGTTAATTACTGAATCTCATTATGTGATTGGAATTTATTCTTTCATATAGAAGCGCATTGTCATGTTTAGAGAATCGCGATGAAATATGTTTAGCGTGACAACTTTTTTCTTTTTTATTTAGTATGATAGTAAAGAAATAATTGTACGAAGTAGTATTTCACAAACTGACGTTTCTATCTTAAATTATCTACAAATCCAAAAATCTCCATTTGATGACCAAAACAAAATGATATTGTCTCATTATCCATAAATGCAAATTCGATTTAGGGGATGATTTAGGAAACCAAAATTTGTGGAAAATAATACCCATTGCTTCACCCAGTCATCCATCCATCCATCCATGCCCTCCATGATCGAAATATGTCTTTGTTAGTGATTCTTATAAAAAAATTATCTTCATAATTTTTGAAAACATGAGCAAAAGCAATTTTATAAAAAGAAGCAGATTAATTGGTTTATATTTAATTGATTTGAGGCTTGAATATGTGTACGTATAAGGATTGTGTCATGTTTAATATTATTTCTTTTGATTAAAAGTTCGTATTTAGAACTTTTTAATTTGGTGATCGAGATTGGTTTGTTTAATCATTCAATTTTCCAGATTTCTTCACATTAGCAATACGAAAACTCTCTAGAATATAAAAAAAACACTCAAATATATTATGCATCAAATATTAATTCGATGTTTTTTTCAAATCGTGGTGCAAATACAATATTATATTTGTTCGAAATACTTAAAGAGAAAAAAGGATTTTCTTTATTGCATTAAACAATTACAGAGTGTATATCGGTCATTTCAAACACAACGAAGCATACTCAGCTTTCATGTAATTTTGTTTTTTGAATAAATGCTTTTAGATAACTATTAATTAAAATTAGTTAAATGATCATATAATTAATTTCTGTAACCAAACCAGAAAATTTCTAAAAACTTCAGGATATACTCAACAGCAGAAATCACATCTGTGATGAGATTTTAAACACAATTGGATTCTGAAAAAGTACCTGTTCAAACCGATTTTCTAGAGATTTCAACAATTTTCACCTTGCCATCATATAGCGATTCTCATGAAATGAAAGATGTGTATCACTTAGAATTGGTTTTGAACCTTTTTGCCGTTTGTAAATTCGTACTTCGCCGTGTCGCACGTCATATCTACAGAATCTACAATGTTGCTTCTAAAAATGCAGCACCAATTTTCTAACTTTTTCATGGTATCTAAAGTAACTTAGCATATATATTGCGTATACAAAAAACTAAAAAAGGAAACATCATTATCACGAGGCACATGTGCTCTAATTTTGTAAACAGAATAGTAATTTTATAGAAAGTTGAAATAATATTCGCCAGTTTTTAAGTATACCATAAGATGAATAAACTTACAATTTGACTTCGATCTATGAAGAAATCTGATCACACTAATGATTATATCTTACCGAGAAATTCATTAATGTCAATTCTTCCATTTTTATCTAAATCCATAGCAGAACTGAGTTCTGCAATATTTGCTTCATTGATACCATCGGTATCATTGTCATGATAAAGTAGAAGTTTGAGAACGTCAGAAAATTCATTAGGACTTATAAAACCTATGATATATGTATATAATAAATAAATATTCATCCATAGATGGATTCGTACCTGAATGATCTTGATCTATTAAATTAAATAATCGTATAAGCAAATCTTTCCACATATATAAATCTTCCATAATACCAGAATTAAACTAAAACAACAAGAATACCATACTAAATTATAATTCCATTTTTTTTCTGAACTACTTGAAATTTCATATTATCTCGAGCATATTCATCGAACATAGTATTGTAAAGAATTCCTTGTTTGTCTTCTTGTACAAGTTTTGAACGCAACGTAATCCAAGGTAAATCAATTTGAAGTATGTTCGTCATAATCTCAGACCAAACTTTCGAAGGTAAATGACCTAATTAGGTGCAAAAACAAAATTCTTATTCGAACAAAAAGAAGAACTGCTATTGAAAGTTGTATACTAGTTCCGTATCTGTCTCTTTTTTCGAATTCCTTTTGAAGGGAACTTTTATTCGTCATAATTTTTTCCACTAATGATTGATAAGCTGGATCTTCAAATAATGTTATTCTTTAAGAAAAAGAAAGAGAATAACAGACATCATCTTGGTTTTGATTATATTACTGTTTATTAAAACTCAATTTTTTCATGTTAACGGCTTCAGTTTTGTATGAAATTAACCATGGATCTTGTTCTTTGTAATCCCTAAAATAAATTTGATATTTAAAACAAAAACTAATATCAGACCTGCAAACCATCGTATAATCGCACCCCAATTGAATCCATTACAGTAATTTGATGCACTAAAAACAGTTAGAACCTTTTCATCGTGTGTATATTCATAACCCTTTTGTTTGACTTGATGTGAACGTATAATCATCGAATAATTATATTTACTAAGAAATTTTTGTGTTATATTTGGGCCAAAAAAAGAACCTATGTTTCTTTCGCTATTATTTCGGCAACCTTTACGACTATAAGGATCAGGATCACTCCAAAGTAAATCTAAATATGATTCACGTCAGATGCATGGGATCATCTGTAGTATCATTACCTTGTATTTGACAATATTCATCATCTTCATCAGCAGTTAATTGTTTACCACCACTTTTAGATTCTGGTGGTATTTCCATTGAAACGTCTACAAAACGATACAAATGAACATAATTTAACGTGCTGAAACTTCAAGGTTTGAATAAAACTTGTTGAGTTATTAGTGAAAATGTTATTAACGCAGTTCGCCTATAAGCACGTGCAGAGCAAAAAAAGGTTCACGACCGAGACTTCAGTCAATATGTGGATATTAGTGAACAGGAAAACTGTAGGAGTAAGTACACACTGACATCCGTTCATTCATTCATTTATTTCATAGTGGTATCGATTATATTTGTAAAGTCGTGTAGCATGTCGAAGGTCACACGAGCCCTACTGACGAGCATTCCATAGGTATGTTAGAGGAATAGAAATTTCATAATAATGTAGTTTAGAATTGGAAGTTCTAATTGAAAGGATAGCATAGTCGACACTTAAAAATAATTTTCATCAAATTTCGTTTTCTACAATTCGTCACTATTACTTTCGGATGCTCAAAACCTTAGAAGACTAAACTAATATTTATGACGTTTTTCTATCATGCAGAAAAATATCGATGAACTCTATCGAACTGTCGACGTGCTTAAAAAAGATATATAAAGCATTGTTATTCTTACATCGATTTCTTTGAAGAGAGTTGATTTTTTCTAGATTAATACGATCAGATATTCCTCCATGTATTATAATAAGTTTAGATTTTTCCGTATGAACAGATGAATACAATGGCAACCAACCAAATATATCTTTAAATAGATCGAGTAATGGTGTTTTATATGTCTAAATAAAAGTTCAATAGATCAATATCTTCCATAAATTATGAACTAACGCAATATTTTCGATTAATTTCATCTTGAAAACCATACTGAGCTGCAACCATCATATCTTCATGGTTACCTTTTCAATTTTATGCAGAAAAAAAACACATGAAATTAGAAAAGAAAACAATTACCTCGATTAAGAAAGACTGAACTTGGATAGAGAATCAATGCAACCATAAGTAAGAGAATAACTTCAACTGAATTTTCACCTCGATCAATAAAATCGCCATTAAATATATATGGGTTATCAATGCCAGGTAGTCCATTCTATAGATAATTCAAAAACTGCAGAATAAAAACAAAAATTCTTGTGAATATTTGGTTTACTGCATTAAATATATGTAATAAATCAGCTAATTGTCCATGAAGATCACCAACAATGTATATATGATGTAAAGTAAATAAATCGATACGATTATAATTTGGTAAAGTTTTAAGTATAGCACGCGCTTGATGAAGAATGTGACAAACATATTTTTCATGTAATACCTATCAATCGATAAAGATCTATTCAAACGAGACTTCCACTTTTATTTTACGAATTATAGTCATTACAAATTCAGTGATATTTTTATATCGTAAGACGAAAATCTAATAAGAGGGATACGAAAATATTTTCATATGGTGATATTACGAGAAGAAATATGATTTGTGTTAATAGATGACCATGATTTCAGGCGCGAGTAAAAACTGGAAATATTTTCTACGAGTTGACAACACCTGAGCAAAACACTTACACATGTGTAATTTTTCTCGAAAAACTGAAATTATTTGATGATAACAAAAGCCTTGAAACTTTCAATGCAAAGTGTTTTCAATTTTCTGAGAGTGATTTAATTCAAATCTTGATCTAGTGGCTTTTGTACCGTATAGTTCGTATTCGTTCATTTTTTTCATAAAGATCTTTCAAAAATGAAGATGTCGCTAGTTGCACAATAATACATCAATAATCATTCATTTCGAAACTGTTAATATACGCCTGAAAAATTATGAATAAAATAATAGTTCTTCTAGTAGGAAATCTTCAAATAGATTTCTTTTTCCTTTGTACTATATATCGACGTAAATAAACTTTTAAAGTATTTTATTGTGTTTCATATCTTAAATACTCTGCAGCTGATGTTTTATGATTTGTCTTACTTACTTGTCCGTGTTGAAAAGCTTTAATTAAATCTACAAATGTTTGTCTTGTAATTGGACCTTCAATACCTAGAAAAAAAAGGAATTATTAATTCATTTTTCTTCAAAAAAACGAACAATCGCATACGTGGTCCCCGATAATTAGCTTCAACAGTAATACTATCAGGATTTGTTGATCTTAAAAGTTCTCTTTCTTCTAGATAAAATAAAATCGAATATATCTATCGTTAATTTCACTTGTAAATAATACATTACCTACGGATAATCGAGCTTTCTTAAGTAATTTTGCAACAGACGGCGAAAGTGAATCAGATGCTTTGAGTAATTTTTCAAACATATCTTTTAGCTGATATTTATAGATTTCAAATACTATTGTAATCATATAAACGTTTTCCTTACTTTTGCTTGAGTTTGTTCACTCGCATATTCAAGTTTTTCATGTAACTGCCATACTGCTTGGTTTTTTAAACTAAGTCGAGCTTGATGACTACGAAATGCATTTTGAATTTTCGATGCAGATTCATCAGCTAGAACAAAATTTTATCGTATGGATCAGGGATGGAAGGCGCAGCTCAACAAGCCACCCTGTCTGTCAAATATGAGATGGATTAATAGAACAATTACCTCAAGAGAAAACTAAGCGAGACAATTTAAGAAGAATAGGAAGATGAAATAGAAAATGCTGCATATACTATGTCATACAATATAATCAGAATGTAACATCGTAACTACTATTATCAATATTAATAGTAATGTTCTACAATCCGTTCCGGCATACCGCCCAGCAGTTAATCAAATCTTCAGATTTAAAAATGTTTTAATTTATCAACCTGCTGTTTGTATTTGAGAAAATATCAGAGAGATGGAAACGACATATTGTTTTACTAAGATAATTGGTTCTTAGAGAAGATTTATCTACAGATGCGGAGCCAAAATAGATATGGTAAAAAGTAAGCCATGTGCTTGTCAACAACACTGCGTTCTATTCCGACTGAATCAAGAACCAACGAACATAATTAATGAAATTGATCAAATTATAGAACGAAAAATACATCGAGTGAATCCTGAATCACTTTATTTAGCTACCTTTTCTTGCTGTTAGGGAAAAAAAGCTAAGTCTCGTATCTAGACTAAAGGTAAATGTTTTGACTAGTACTTTTATGGTTTGTCAATAGAAATAAAAAAAGTGATCATGTTATGTGTGATACAAGAAAAGTCGATTGATAAAAGTCAAAAAATATTGAAGCGATACTAATAAATATTTTCGAGTAGAGAATTTTCGGACACTCAGTGCTTTTGTGAATTGATCGTTTACACATTGCGCTACATAACTGTTCAAACAGTGAAAGTTTCAACCAATCTAAGCGTTTAAAGATTAAAGAAAACGTGTTAGAATATTACTAATCGGAAAATATTTGAATGCTGTTTTCACTATTTACATATCTCCCAGGGTAACATCTGATCATCATATAGATTCATCAACACTTTCTTCATTTGATGAAGATGCGAAAATGATGCGATGTTCGTCGCGAAAAAGAAGAAAATTGGAACGAATGAATGTGATATAATGGTGTTTTCTTTATTTTCTGTCACTGTTCTGATGAGTCATTAAAGGCAATATATTGTGCTCTTGTTTATGTTATCTGTCACGCAGGTCAATAAAAAAATTGATCTTGAACTCACGTTTACCAATTACGTCTTTCGTAATTCATGACGCTTACCGAGAGAGAACAACAAAGAGATGCAAATAATAAAAAGTCATACCTGACAATGTTGGTAATCGAGTAATCATTTTGAATTTATTGGAGTGCTTAAACAGTAATTTTATTGAAAATACAATCTGATCAATAAAATAACAAATTAGTGCCGAAAACTATCTTTCCAAACGTATAAATGCGATATATATATAAGCTTATTGCACTAGATTTCTGCAATACAGTAACAATTATTATTATTGTTATTGTTACATTTCCTTTTCTTTTCTCGTGGTTTTCTACATGCCGATGAGTCATCACTGTATATGTACATATCTACGCATATATGTAGATATGAGTTGCCTTTAAAAGTGCTTACGCTTGTTCCTTTCTTTCCATCTATCTTGTATTTATTGCGTCGCGAAGCATAGTGTTGATGTATTCCTTCGCGAGTTTTCTTTCTTTCTCGATGTACACATTAAAAAAAACGTTTTTTTTCTATCACAACAATCTTTAGAATGGATAATTGACAAATACTCGTTGAAACTTACTGGCCTCGGATTGCAAGTTTTTGAAAATGTAGGAATTAGCACAGGATCAAACTTTTTAAAAATACAGGAAAAGGTGTAAAAAAATCTGAAAAAAATAGGATATTGAAAATTCGTTGTTTAGATTCGAATTAAACGTGGTTTTAAACTTTTCCTGCATCAACGTAACATATGCACGAAATTTTTGTCAATATTTCATTTTAATTCTTTCTTAAATTAAATTAAATGAGTCAGACACAATTAAATCCAATCGAAATTTGTTTATTTGCATATTAATAAACTAATACAAAATAAATCAGGGTGTGGGTAATGGTTTGTATCGTGTTTATACTCACATCAACTTATACTCACTCACATCGAGTATGGAAATTTTCAAAAATCGCATTGTGAATTTTTTAACCAATAAATGTTTCAAAAAATATCAATGACAGATCGTTAGTTGTAGAATTTCAGTCTCTACAAGCTGGCCTATTTTGTTTTGACTTTTGTAGCTAAGAACAATGTAAACTCTTATACACTTTCTAACTCAATTTACCGTTTATGAGCTTCCATACAGATGTATCAATTTCGTTTTTGTGTACAACGATTAGTTACAAAGAAAATACTATTACTAATAAAAATCAGATAACTCTGATCATGTTAAGTGCTTCAAAATTGGTGAAGAAAAACTGTACCTCAGCGTTACTAAAAATGTCACGTTGTTTTCTTGCACTTTTTATCTAAGCAAAAATAGCTTGGAGAAAACGATTTTAGTGTTTTAAAGCCTGGTCAAAAAGCACTACAAAACTAACTCGAGAAGTGTTTCACTTGGAGAAGTAGTTGCAGAAGAAACTGCAGCTTATTAGTGGCCCTGAAGAAAAGAGTCTTTTTATATCACAGCCAAGCAACCAAAGCTCCTCTCTATAAGCAAGAGACTTAACCCAAAAACGGTCATTTTATGGCATAAACATATCATGACAAGTTGCATCAAATCACGTTTGAACGAACTTTCTAACTCACACAATTTCCAAGATAATGAAAAACAAAGTGTGTCAAAAAAGGTCACAGCGTTACGCTTGAACAAAACCATTTACGTAACTGCATATGATAGGCAACAATAAAAGCTTTTAAAAAACACAACTATTTATAGAGACTATTGTACTTTGTTTGAATATCTTTACTTAAAATAGTCAGTTATTTTCATTTAGTCCGTTTGATAATGTGAAAAGAAATTGTAAATAAAATAGAGTCCCTGTAAAAAAATTCTAGGAATACAAAAGAATCAATAATTATCGAATAGATTTGTTTAAAAAACACGAAAATTATACTAAGACAAGAGCGTTTTTAGCAATTTTCTAATTTTTTTCATTTTTATAGGAAATACAGGAAAATTCATCGAAATATAGGAGAAAAAGTAGGAACTTTTTTAAATATAGGAAATATAGGACGAATCCGAGGCCAGAAGTTGAAACGTAGGGCGAACATATCAAAAACGAATAGATATCGATTTGTTTTGTACCGTTGACGACTAACTTCCTTGTCATTATAAACAGAGCTTCAAAACAACGAATCCTTAAGAACTGGATTTCTTGAAGGTGTGGATGTGAGGGCAAATTCGAGTTTCGCCGAATAAAATTTGAATCAAAAAATATCGAATCAAATCGGATCTATTCTAGATATAGCATTTTATCCTAGCTAACTAGTTTAACAGTGACTCGATCAATTAACTCTATACGATTTGGTAATCATCTAACATGGTAACGCACACACCCACTGATCTAAATCATTATGTTGTAATTTTGATATAAAGGATTAAATGAACAACAAGTTTTCTTAGAGAATGTTTTTTTTTTGCGTGAATATTAAAAAGAAATTTCGTTTCGCTAGAGATCGCTCTGGTACTGTCATGCTGCATATGAATTAAATCACAAGTAAACTCAAACAAATAGTAACTGAAATCGGTAAAATGATTTGAAAAATGACTCATGTTGGAGAATTCGACTCAAGAAGTTCTATTTAAAGGATGAAATCTCATAGATTTCTTATTCGATATTATTATATTAATAGAATTTTCTATCAACGTCACATAATTCCAAGAAAGTATGAGCTTTGTTCCTCCCGATGCCAAATGTATTGCAGAAGCTCTTGGTGATGTTTCAAAGGTCTGGTACATATAGATTGCTTTACATTTATCTTTCACATAGTTGATTCTGGTTTTAGTTACCGCGAGATATGCAAATGGCCGTGACAAACAAACTTAGTGAAAGCTTTCAATCAATACCAGAACCTCATGGATGTGATTGGTTGGCAGTTAATGAAGAAATGGGACAAACGATGAAATCATTTGAACAAATGGCATATAAAGCTGTTCCTCGTGCAACGTACATCATAGTTTAATATTTTTCGTTATTTTCACTAAGGGAATTTCTGTTCATTTGTTTTCATCCTAGTTTTAAAACGATCTATATTCAACCAGTTGGCAGTTTTGATCATCCAAGGTATAGAGAGCGAATTTATTTTTCGATTCAACTAATAACATAAAATTTTAGAGCTGGGCCACTTGAGGTAATTATAGAATTTGCTCGCGCATTTTTTTCTGGATGTCAAGTTGAATTATTACCAAAAATTAATTTTTCAAAAGATATGATATCAAGAATGCTTTATGGAAGAATACAATATCGAACCGATAGTTTTTTTGATTATTTATCTCGCACACGTCATAAACGTAATATAATGCGAGAACTTGTATGTGTAGCTATAACCATGGCTGATATTTACCCTGAAGACAGTTGGAATTTTGTTTACGGACAAGCGCATCCAATTAAAAGTCTTGGTGTTTATTCATTTGCGCGTCTTGATCCATTATTTCTATCATCACAAAAAAAAGTAATGACTTCCCAATTCACTGATGAACACCGTATAATAATGCTTCGACGTTGTGTAAGCACTCTTCTACATGAACTAGGTCATTTGTTTGGTTTACTACACTGTATATATTACGTTTGTTTGATGAATGGTGCCAATCATGAAATTGAAATGGATGGACAACCTGTATATCTATGTCCTGTTTGCTTACGTAAACTTTATTCAACATTTCGATTTAGTGTTCAGATTGTATACGAAAAATTCGCCAATCTCTGTGAAACATATGGACTTGAAGAAGAATGTGTATGGTATCGAAAACGTCTAGATTGTATTAAAGAACAATAAATTGTTAAATATAAATCTAGTCCTAAATAATTTTGAATTAAAATGATAATAAACCTGAAAAATGTTTAATAAAATTCAATATTGAATAATAAAAGTTTGGAGTATGACGCCTTAAGATTTTCTTTTTACAATGTCCAACCCATAAATGAAAGTGCCACTTTATATTTAAAATAAATATAACTTGCAATAGTTTATATTTATTGTTAAATATGACCCGTGTGTGGGTGAAGGTGTGGGTGTGATGATTTCATTATTTTATAAACCCACACCCACACGCTCACCCAAAGAGAAACTATATAAAGCCATAGTTAAAGTTTTGCTCTATATTCAGAAAAAATACACCTCTGAATTAATTAAAATAATAATGAAATTCTTCAACCTCATCCTAAAATAATAATACTGCTTGATCAATCATCAAAGTCAAACGTTGCAGTATACAATCTACAATGAATTGTTAACTCGATTCGGAATTCGGGTTGATTCGTTGTTTAAAAGTCAAAAAGATGCATATAAATGGTTTATTGTCGAGGGGATTTGAATATGACTTCAAAATAACTTTAAAATATTCGGTAAAATAATAATTATGTAAACTAAATTGAACTAGAATCAAATCTTTTATAATAACAGGTGGGCAAACATTTGTTTTTGATATAACTTTGTAAGGAAGTATTGTAGAGACATGATGTTATTTTGTTTAGAAAGTGTAAAATGTCTAGTGGAAAAATATGTAAAAGAATTTGATTACGAATGTTTTTCGAAGGCCACAATGATCTTAGAAAAAAGGGGATGGAGAACCGTTTCGCAACTGTTTTGGCTTTAAAAAAATACTTTCTATAATTAGACAGGTTATCTTTTTATTCATCTCATCCACAGTTTACTATGTAAGGATAGAGTACCATTACTGTACAAAAAAAAATTGTTTCTACATGTTTTATAACGGCCGAAACGAACACTTGTAAGATATCATCTAGGTCACGGAATTTTCATCACTGTAGACAGTAGTCAAAAAATGAACTCTTCTCTGAGACAGATTGCCAAAAGCTATATGATTTATACGAAAAATAAAGTTTATTGAGTTCTCCACTAAACGATATTATTTGGAATAGGATACAGTTTTTCTGTCAGATACTCAGACAAAAGTTTGTTTTTGTGTTGGAATTCCAAATTTGAACAATTGCTTTTTTTTTAATCAAATTGTCTTGTGTGCATTCTCTTGTATGCTATACCAATTACTTTAATATCAAATCAAAGTCTTCGTTTTAGTAATCAACTGTTTGTATATGGTGCTCGAACGCGCCGAAAGTGGGCAATGAAAAAGCTCAAACAAATATTTCTAGATTAAAAGAATGTGATAAAATTTGCGGATTTGTTTTTCAGTGCCTTTTGTTCTGCCATTTGCATAGCCTTCGAAAAACATTTTCAGTCAAATTCTTTTATATATTTTCCACTGGATAGTTTGCTCTACATAACTAAAGAAACATCAAGTCTCTATGACATCGCATCACAGAGTTATATCAAAAGCAAAACTAA
This sequence comes from Rotaria socialis, assembly GCA_905331475.1. NCBI lineage: Eukaryota > Metazoa > Rotifera > Eurotatoria > Philodinida > Philodinidae > Rotaria > Rotaria socialis. The sequence continues at coordinate 117,057 of CAJNYU010000990.1, read as the reverse complement.
TGCAAAAATTTTGCCCCACCCGTTATCAGATACAAAGTTATACCGACATAAACCTTAGAATCATTGCAAATTTCAATGAAGCAATTCTTTGAAAGACAATACCAATCGAAACTTCAGTTTGATCTCAAATCTGATATTATTGAAAATCCAATTGATGGCACTCTTATCGATAAAATGACATCTATGAAAAACTTCTAAATTTTCCCAATTTGTATGAAATTTGTTTTCATTTTTTCTAAAATCTGCTTTGTTTGTACTTGTATACTACAATTACAGAGCCCTGAATAGTATTTCAATATTTCAGTAAAATAAACACAAAACGCGTCGGTGAATTTAAACTGCATTTTTTAAACATTATTTGAAATATAAGCACATTTAGAATTTTGATTTGAAACTTATTTTCGCCTAATAATCGATTGCTGAAAAAGTAAGAATTGAGACTAACAGACTGATTTGTGTTCTTCGTTAAGAGATAGCTCAATCTGTTTTCGAATTGAGTAGCTTCTCAACGACACCAACATAGACAATCGTATGATCGTAACAGAGGGGTTCATTCGGTTGTCTTCTGTCATTTCTAGTGAGGCCCCTTGGGCCCTAGAGATTTTCTTGTTTCTTTTTCTACTTTACGGTAAAGTTTCAAGTGCCATTTTTTGTTTATAACTTCTTGTAGATTTCGATTAAGTCAAATTTCAATTTGACATAAACTAGTCAACAAACTCTGCAAGAATACCAAAAACCTTTTAAATTTATTTATCATCTCGAGAGTGTTATTGATAAAAGATAGGTTATATTGAATTTAAGAATAATCGACTACTATTTATTTTCATTTTTATACGCTTTTGTTTGATATTCGTTGTCATGTAGAATATATCTTCTTTGATGTTGTGACTGTTGTACATTAACATTCTGAGTACTTTGCTGTTGAAGTTGATTTAAAGAAATTTTTTGTGCTCCAAAACGGCGTACTTGTGTTCGTATTTCAATCTGTTTTGATATCTCTTTTCCGTTGAGTTCGCTGAGCTGTTGATCGATGACAGCTTTGGACATTTTACGTGCTTCCATCTCACTGCTCAGCTTACTATGTGCATTATATTGTTCATTGTAGATCGTTTGTTTGTCCTGAACTTGTGTATTGAGAGGATCAAGACGTTGTTCAAGACGAGTGAGATTTTGTTTGCTTTCTCTGATATTTTTTTCAGACGTCTATGTTAAAGACAAGAGAAACAAGATCAACTGAATTTGCTTTTTTTGTTTTGAGGGTGTGGGTGCAAGAAGATTTCCTATACACCGTATTCACACACTCCCATCTGCACCCACGCCCTCCTCATACAATTGAACAATATGCGATATGAATTTTATCGATATTTTGATTCACAGGAAAATATCTGCCCTTTGAAACTACAGCTTTAACACTATTTTCAATATTCGATAATATATTACATATTCATAAAACTTTCGGGACGCGTCCATTGATAATATTCTAGTTGATACGGAAAGTAAACATAGATAGCGATTGATAAATGAAACGAAGACTTCTTATCTACTGAGGAAATATTGGATGAGGGCTTCTCATAATATCAAAATAAATGTCCGAAAAGACGCGTCTATTATTCTGTCAAAAAGATGAATCACAATTTTAAATAAAGAAAGTTGAAGATGTATTAAATAACCAGTTGTCAGAACTAAAGAACTTTATTGTCGCATTTTTATTGCTCGACAATCATTATAAAACATGAAGTATATGTTTCGCTATTGGAGCATAAATCATGGGGACTTTAATTTTGAATATATGTATCAAATAGACTATGAATTATCGAATGAAATCGTTGGTTATGTATTTTGAAACGTTTCAAAAAGTTTGAGAGAGCCTTTTCTTTTTAGAAGATATCTTTCAAAATCTCAACGGTCATTTTTCTGATAAAAGATCAACGAAATCTGAACTTAGAAAATTTCATTCCGAACAATCGTCGGTCTCATGTGATACAGATTATTCGATTCTTATAGCAATTTAGAATAATTCGGGTTGATGTAATCTTAAGATATTCTACAGCGAAGAACGATGGACGAAAATATATAAACTTGACATTTTTTCTGTACCTGTTTATTTTGTTCTTGCTCTTGTATCTTTAGATTAAATTGTTGAATTTGACGATTTTTATCTTGCACTTTTTGTTCAATACTACTTATTTCTCCTTTTAATCGTCTCGTTTCGGTTTGTTGATGATCACGTTGAAGTGTGATTGTACTATGTTTTCCTTGCCGACTGTTGATCTATTAAGAAATATAAGGTTCAACTGTTAACAAATTGTTTCAACGTATGATCATTCAATACAAAATATTTTAAATCCGAATCAATCGAGGCACTGAAAAGTAAATTCCGTATTTAAAAGTGAAGCTCTCTCGAATATATTTCCTGAATGAGAATGTGAAAAACGCGTATAATTTGTGGCACCGAAGCAATTGAACTCCTACACACACACACACGGAAAATATCTGATTCAAATCTCTAACAAAATACTGACACCGTTTTATGAAGAAGATCTAATGGGAATTTTCTCAGGAAGTACATCATATGTATTTATTTTGGCTCGTCAAGATATGAGGTAGTTACATTCTCTGTTTCAACACAACTTCAATTTTTGGTTCGATGAAGTGAGACTAAATTCACGTTACTTTGTTCACTCGCAATAACGGAATGACAAGAAAACTTGGACAAAGGAAAATAGTTACACAGGACTTCACTCTCAAATCTTTGATATGAAACTCCATAGAATGCAAATATCATTATGAAAACTCACTTGTGCTTCGATATTCTGCACTTGCTTTGCTTTGTTGAGTAATTCAGTATTTTTTGTTTTCAATTGTCGTTTGATATCGGTCTGCTTTTTTATCAATGTCTCTTTTTCATTTGTAATTTCTTTTAATTGCTTTTGGATTTCACGACGTTTTTCTTTATTTTCATCTCGTTTTTGCTGTTCTATTTGAATAGCACGCTGTTGATCGTTCCTGTCTTTTTGTAACTCGGCTTTAGTTTTCTTAAGCATTTGTAAATCTTCGTCGATCGCTCGTACTTTATTTTGTGCATTGATAACTTCCGCTTCTTTTTCACGAACTTCAGTATTTTTTGCTTCGAGTTCCATGTTCTTCTGATCAATTTTCTCAAGTGTCAGCTGTTGCTCAGTACCTTTATTTTTTAATGTATGTGTCACTTCGGTGAATACTTCTTCAGCGTTCCGATGACGTTCAACTGCAGCGTTTTGGACTTGAGTAGCTGCAATGGTTCTTTTTTCAACATCGTTTTTTTCAGTATTGATTACAGTGAGCTCTTTATCCAATTGCTCGACGATTGTTTTTTGATTTGAAATTTCGTTTTCTTGATCTTTAATTTCATTTTCTTTGGTTAATTGTTGACGTTTAGCATCTGTGAGTTCATCGTCAAGCTTATTTCGATCATCTGTAAGAGCGCTCACCACATTTTCTTGTTGATCAAGTTCATATTTAGCACGATTTTTTGTTTCAGTTTGATTATGTAATTCTCGACGTCGTGTTTCAAGTTTTAGTTGTTCTGCTTGTAAATGCGTATGTGCTGCTGCTTTCTTCTGAACTGCTGTTTGGTGAGCATTGTATCGCTGCACACGTTCTTCCTTTCGTGACGCAGCCGTCCGTTCAGCATTCGCCAACGTTGATCGAAAGGAATTAAGAGCGTACTCAGCCGCACCTACGGCTCCGATCAATAACATCGATCCTACGGATGCAATGACCAGAGCCGCTTGTGCAAGCCGCAGGGCACTTTCAAGTTGGTTCATCTCATTTTTTGCTTCCTGCAATTCTCTATTAGCTTCTTCTTCTAATCTCTTTGCTTCATCATAAGCAGATTTTGCTTCACTTTCGTCTAATTCAGATTGATTGAGTTTATTTTGAGCATCTTTTACTATCATATCTTGTTCTTGAACTGCATTTTGTGCTTTCCGCTCGTTTTCTTCTTCTCGACGCAATGTCTCTTTATGTTGATCTCGTAGCCTAATGGCTTCTTCTAGCTTTCGTTCACAATTTTTTAAATTTTGATCGAGTTGATTGACTTTTTCGACGATTTTCGTCAATTCTGCTTGTTTTGTTTTTAGTGCATTTTCAAGTTCTGTCATTTTAGTTTTCGCATGATTATTTTCTTGCTGTTTTTCTTGTAATGTTGCTTCTATCTGAATAGTTTCTGCTTTAAGTTTTTCACATTCTTGTTGAGCCAAAGCAACTGCTTCTCTGTTAATAAATATCAGAAAGTCTTTTTTATCTTCACAAAAGTGAAAAACTATTGATGATTTACGATAGGAGTAATGAAAGGTGCATTTAATCTGTACGCTCAATGTTTTTTGTTGGATTTATATTCATCTTAAGACTAAGAAAAAATCCATACCTAGCTAAAATCTCTTCATTTGTTGCCTGACGCTTTTTGTCTTCTAGTTGGAGCAGTTCGGTGTTAAGTTTCGCTAGTTGTTCTCTCATCGTTTTCAAGTCTCTTTCTAATGAATTGATTGCTTCTTTCAATTCATCACATCTTGTTAGAGCATTTTTCAATGTTTTCGATGCTTCTTCTCGTTCTTGTTCACGTTTCTCTTGATATTGAGAGAGATCTTTTTCTTGATCGTTTTTCAGATCAATGATCATTTGAATTCTAGAAATTCTATCTTGAATATGTTCGATTTCTGCTTCAATTCGGATTTTTTCCATATCGATTTCTTGTATTGTTTTTTTATGTTCAGCAATTTTCTCTTCAAGTTCATTTATTTGATCGACATTTTCTTGAATTTGATCGTTTAGCTCCTGAACTGCCTGTTCAACTATTTGAATTTGTTGGCGAAGTTGTTCAATTTGTCTCACGAGTGCACTAATTTCAACATCAGCAGCAGCCATTTGTCGTTCAAGATCTTGCCGATTAGCTTCACTCTGTCGTAAGGCTTCTGTTAATTCGATTCGATGCTGTTCAATTTGATGTTTTTCATTTTCTAGATTTCTCATTTTATTCTGAAGCTCTTGCAATTTTCTATCTTCCGAACGAAGAACTGTTTGTTGGCGATTAAGTTCCGTTTGTATTCGATCTCTCTCCATAATAAGATTTTTTTGTTCTTCTTGTAGCTTGTGTAATTCATTGTGGATTCGTTGCATTTCATTTGTCATTTGAGTAAGTTGAATATTATATGCAGATAATTCTTGTTCATGTTTGCTTTGCTGAGCTTGTAACATAATACGTTCTTTGGTGATTGTTTTTAGTTCTTCCTCAGCATTTTGTATTGAGTTTTCTATAATACGTACCTCACTTTCGACTTGTAACAATTGATCTCTTTGCTGTTGTTCTTTATTAGATTGAGCTAAGTGATCTATGTTGTTATTATATTGATAATTGTGATTCATCACTTAGAATGTTTCCGAAAAATAAGAATCTAACACTTTAACTGCTTTATTTTATATCGAGAAAATTATATTTGACTTTAGTCATAAAAAAAGAAAAATCCACCTATATAACATTAGTAAGAACAAATCGAGTATCTTTATATTTATGCAGGTAAAAAACACGTCATATTTATCATGTGATAAGTTTCATATTATTACACAATGGAGAAAACCAGACGAATGTGTATGTGCAGACGGTGCTAAAAATCCAGTACTGATAAGAATGTAACAAGAAAAAAAGCATTGCCTACCTTTTGTACTAAAGAATGGAACTATCCAACTTGTTCCATAGTTATGAAATATATAGTTGGCAAAGGAAGAAACGATCGACGAATATCCTTGCGTCTATTTAAGTAATATTCGACAATCCCTTGACATATTTCATTCAAAATGGCTTCGATGCAACTTTCTGTGTTTGATTTTCTTTCAGTTACAGCTTCTATAAATTCTATCAACGATGCAAACCTTGCACAAATCCGTTCGAATAATTTCATATCTAATCGTAATGATGCTCCGAATGAACAAACTCTAAAAAATATTGCTCAACAGCTACGCTTGCTTGATGATCCAATTAACTTACAACATTTGAAAATTTGTTTAAGTGGTGAAGATGATTTTGATGTAAAGGTGAAACTGGTTGAAATATACTTCATGAAATCATTATTGCCAAATCCAATGAATATTATCCCGCAATCGAATGTTCAAATAAAACAAACGATTGAAACGGAATTAGTACGCCAAATTACATGTTATATTCATGTAAAACAGGATCGGAAATCAGTTGAACAATTTATTGAAGAATTTTTATTCACATCATTGATCAAAAAGCAAAATGATCATGCTAAGTAAGTAAAAACATACAAAAGTTTTGATTGTGTGAATTAACCAGTCTGGAATTCGTCCTGTTTACAAGATGAAAGAAAGTTGTGAGAAAGATAAATCTATCGGTGATTTGTCGCTATTTTTCTTTTGATTTTTTTCAAGAAGTTAATTTATAAAAGTTTCTCGCATAGTAACAATACTTTTGAAATGATTTTCCAGTACAATATTTATTTTTTATGCTTTTTAGTCGAGGTAATGCATCTCGTTCTGCAATAAACAAAGTTCCCTCATCGACACGATTTACTCAAGGTTGTGTTTTAGATGTATTTATTCGTACGCAATTAAGCACTCGAGGTGTAGTTAATACGGGTTATTCTCTTACAAAATTACAGCTAGCCGAACCTCTCACTTTGGAAGATGAATTTGATACTTGGTATTTTGATTATATGCGAGGTCTATTTGATATATGGCTTATACCGACAAATAATCAAACATTTCCACTCAAATGGTCGATCACTGAGGATGCTGAGATATTATTTACAGTTGGCAATAAGAGTATAAGTGCTATCGATGATGCCAATAATACTTCTGCAATTGGTAATATCGATCGACCAAGTACTGTGTCATTAGAAAAATTTATAAATGACATTTGCGAAAAAGAGAATAATGGAAATACAGAAAGATGGCTTGAAGGTTTGCGTAATGAAGATATTCGATCGTATTCCCATTTAGCTAATTTAAAATTCACTGAATGGGAACAAATGAAAAGTTTAAGTACAAATGCACGAAAAATTCTTAAGTCTTATGTTGATCGAGAAAAACAACTTCGTGTTGAAGTGAAAAAAACGAGCGAATCAAAAACTGATATTGATCAAGGTAAACAAAACTGTCTTAAATTCTAAGTATTCATATTCTTATATATAGGACCAAAGTTACCTTCCAAATCACAATTAATCGCTTATTTACATCAAATCAAATTATATTTTCATTATATGCTTGATGAATACTTTCAACAGGCGAGAATTCCTCAACCGGCTCAGGTTAATGTTCAATGCGTCGATCTTGCATTTGAAGAGATGCGTAACGAAGGATTTGCTGATGATGGTCTATTTGATCAAATGAAACCTTTCTTTTTACCTTTGACTATGGTCGAACAGGATATTGAAGTCACTGATAGACAATGGATTCAATTAGAAAACGATCTAAGTAATAGACAAACTTTATTACGTATTGAAAAGGCCAAACTTGAAGATGAAATGGCTGAACTTGGGGGAAAATACTATCAACTCGATGATAAAGTTGTGCAATTGAAAGCCAGCGCATCACGTCAAACAACGACTAATTTAATTAACTCAAGGGATAATCAAGATGAAACAGGCTCGCCATCTCTTCAGCAACAAATCGTAAATTGTCGTAGCATGATGGATGAATTACAACCAAGTCGAAATCAACTTCGAACTAAATGGAATCAATTAAATGATTTAATAAGCAACATCGAAACAGCATTACAAAGTCGAAAAACTAGGAGTAGTGATAGTGATCTTATTAAACCTAATCGTGGCTTTATTATGTATGGTCCACCAGGTAAGTCTTTACAAAGTACAAGATTGATTTTAATCTCATCAAAATATTTATTTAAAGGTACTGGTAAATCAGATATAATGAGTAAAGTGTCAACACGTTTAGGTATCAATATGGTTACGCCACCGATTGCGGCTGGCGAATTAGATCGACCATTAGTAGGTGAATCCGAACGAATTATTAGTGATATTTGTATGAGATGTCATCGATTACCTTACTTAATGTGCTGTGTGTCGATTGATGAAATCGATTCATTAGCACCAAAACGAACAAATAATGCTAGTCATTCAGATGTATCGAAACTTAGTGTTCTTCTTTCTGTAATTGATGGTATCAAAGATGTTCGTAATTTGATGTTTTTTTGTGCAACAAATCGAATTCATATGATGGATGAGGCATTTTTGCGTCGCATGTCTGGCAAATTTTTTGTTGGACGCCCTTCATCACATGCTCGAAAAGCAATATTATCTGGAATGAAAACTTGGCATTTAAATCCTTCAATGCTTGAAGATTTAGCTATGGCTACAACAAATTTCAGTGGAGCAGCACTAAGGTATGTACCAATTTCAAGTCTCTTATATTTTCTTGTTACTAATTCAAAGAAGAGACTTGATGTAATAAACAATAATCGTTTTTTAGGGCACTTCGTCGCTCAATTACTGCTCATTGTATTAATGTCTTAAGAACTAATAGTTCTTATCATATTGTTTATCGGACTGTTCTTGAACATGCACATGAAATTGCTTTAAAATATCGTATTATGATTGGTGCTGAGACTTTACCTGATCTACTTCTTCGGAATTTAAATGAAACACGTCCAGCTGAACCTTGGGGCTTATCTAATAGACGTAATTCTGTATATACAGGTAAAATTCTAATTAATCTGTCAAAGAAAAAAGCTTATGTCGAAGCTGTAATTACTCATAATAATGGTGAAAAAGAGAAAATTGTCTATCAAGATACGTTAACTGAAAGAGAAACTGATTTAAAACAGTTGATCGAACGATTAGTTTATTATGGAAAGTCAAGAAATGTTCAACTTTTGCAATTAGTAGATCTTAATCTACTATTATCTGAAAGTGCTTATAATGAAGAAAGAAAATTTGAAATATTAAAAGAACGTGTTGAAGAATCTAGTTCATATCGTCGTTCAATGATTGTCTTTGATCTTGATTCACTTATTGGAGTCAATAAAAGTGAAGGATATGCAGCATTAGGAAATTCGACTAATGTATCTTTGATTAATCAAAATGTAAATATTTATATAAGAGAAAAATTTCGTGATGCGTATTGTCAAACACCCTTTACTAACAGAGAACAAGATGATGAAGAATTAGACAAACTTGAAGAAAAATGGTCGGCTATTGTCGTTCGTGAATCATATTTATATCGACAATTTTGTAGTGGCGATCATCAATTTACTCGTCTACCAGAAGAGATTGAAGAAGAAGAAGAGCAACTTCGTCAATCTGAACAAAATTTATTGTGTGTAAAATGTAAAAATAATTATACGGAACAAGAAAACAAGATGGGTCAATGTGTATATCATGATGGATTTGTGTACGATTGTAGCTCTATTAGCTTAAAAATGTTTCCACAATCAACAGGTATTCAAGCCTTAATTACCGAAGAAGCACAGTTATTAAGAAATATTAATATTACAAATGAACAGAAAGAACGGCATGAACGAGGTAAACAAAGATTTAAATTCATATGTTGTAATCAGACATTGCAAATTTCTGGCAATATGGGAGGATGTAAGAAGGCTAAACATCAAGATTTAACTAAAGAAGAATGGGAAAATCAATGCAATAATAACGGATGTTATTTACAGAAATGGAGAGATATTTTAAATGCACTTGATGAAAATAATGAGGTCGGTTCTGTAACATACAATTCAATAAGGCGACAAGAAACGCTTCCTGGATCCAATTTCAATAGATCAACGGCTTTTGAATCAGATTTGTCAACTTCCAAGAAAATTATCAAAAAACATTAATGTAACTTTATAAATCTAATCAGGTCGATGATTCCTGAAGCAGTATTCCGTGAATTTCTGCCGAAAACCCGTAGGAAACACTGTTTCCGGCGGGTGTGTGGGTGTGGGATGTGGGTACGCGTGTGGGTGGGTTTCTAGAATATTGAAAGAATCACACCCACACCCTCTTCTACGTGTTAATCACTTAATATTAATGGTTAAATCGAAAAACTTAATTTTAATATTAATTTTTAATGGGAACATTAATCATTAATCTTAAGGAATCATGCTTTTATCAGAAAACATTAAAAATTAATATTAATGGTTAATCTTTTCATAAACCATTAATATTAATGTTAAATGAATCAATTGACTATTAATAAAACTATCAATCATGATGACTACAACATGCCTGGAAGTGATTAAGATAATATGAGATTATTACTTCTACATGATGCATACCGATTTAGATGACTGTATAGATTTTTTTTCAATCCAATGATTTTTATTGATACTTTGGTAGTCGTAATAGATCCATGAGACAACAAAAACAAATGGCTTTGTAAATTGTTATGTGCATTTATTTGATGCGTCTAAATTGTTGATGTGTTGAAAATTACTCCTATAATCGTTTTAGATCAACTTGTAGAGCAAAAATCTTTATTTTGCGTTTTTCTCAAAATGGGAATTTTTGATTTTTACGCTTTCATACGTAGGGGTATGACAGTTCAGTTTCAGTTCCGTTCAAAAGAACTGTTCAGACAGTTCACAGGATCTGATCTGAACTGTTCGAACAGTTCTTTCGCTCATTTGATCTGAGCGTAGATCTGAGAACTGTCATACCCCTATTCATGCGTCCCAGACTTCTCTACCTATTTAAACTGTAGAAAACTGGGGTTGATGCCAAAATGAAGCGCTACCACTTAACAGCGTCCGATTTTCCAATTTTATCGCAGTTGCTTTTTAAAAACTAAAAGATCTGAAGAAAACCCTAGTTTTTCCGAATTTGCGGAAGAAGTTTTCTATAACCCAAACTAGGGGTAAATTGAAAAATCAGCCCCTGTTATGTTGTAGCCACATCTGTTGGTTACATTTTAAAACTAATCCGAGCTTCCTAACATCTGAAATGGCTGAGAAATCTGGGACGCCCGGGCACGTATATTTTCACCAATAATCGTTAGCTAACGTTTTGAAGACTCATTGTATCGAGCTGAAATTTTTACTGTGAGATATTATACTTGAAATACATCTTCCACATAAACTTCATCGAGATCTAATGCTGAGTAAAATTTTTTGTTTTAGAGCGGGCGCCCTAAGCCAATGAATTAAATTTTTACTAGGACATATTTAAGTTTAATATTAACCCTTAATGAAAACATTAAATCAATAATATTAAATTAATTTGAATGGTTCGTTCCTACTGATCAGTCTGAATAATGTGGTGCACTTTCAATAAGAGATACAAAAGTGAGACTTCATCTACTTCAAAATTCTTTGCAGTATGAGGGGAGTACGCACTAGAACCCGTTGATTCCGAGATTTTCAGAATCGGACCCGTTTTATTGAACGTTTTTGGACCCAAATCCGGATCTGAACTGAATTCCAAAGTTTGGGATCCAAATATTTTTAATGAATTTTTCTTATCGGAATTTAATTTAGTAATCTCGCAAATGCAAGATCCTTTTTTCAATTATTTATATCGATGACTAGTGTATCTAAACATATATCAGGGAAACTGGATTATAGTCTTTTATTATAATCACGTTTTGATTGACTCTAACTCTTAGCGAATAGTTTCCGATGCAAATATGAAGATGTAGATTAATACAAGTGTATGCTATTTCATTCATTGAACAATCATTTGATTCAGTTATATTGATTTCTTTTTCTATTTTTGAATAAAATGAATGAGAACTGAACTACTGTGAAATGATTTTCTGACGTCGAACCGGAATCCAACGGGCTCTACTTTTCGGATATGTAAAAACAAATTATATTTTGCAATTTAATAACACATTCTTAATAAACGCCAAACAGATGGAGAATATAGAATGACTGATTGTTCTCGTGGTTAATAAAAGAACGTGCGAAAGTTTTGTCGAATCTATTTCGACGACAAATATTTATATGAACCACATATCATCGGCAACTTTTGGATCAAGAACCATTAATTTGGTTTGAATATCATCGATTGAATAATTTTCAAGTTGTTCGTCATCCCCATCATCATCATCAACACTAAAAATATTTGCCAGTAAATTATTTTTTTTCTAATGAAAATATGTAAGTTCATACTTGTCTGTCGTACGATCATCGTCAAAGTTTAACGCACGCGATCCAAAGGCAGCTAGATGAGCATAGTGAACAGGTGCTGGAATCGAGACTGATTTAGTACAACGCATATCCGTATGACATAACTAAAATAAATCTCATCATTATTTGTTTGAATTTATTTAAAGCTCAATTTACCCAATAGGTTAATCGTTGAACATCGTCGCTGCTAAAACCAATATCATCATGAAGAACATGATAGAGAGTAGGTCGTGATGTGCCCATTCTAGAATAGTTGATAGTTAATTGATTGAAGAGGAAAACAAATAGGAAGAATCAAAGTTACATTGCTGCTTGAGAGCAGAGATAGAAATCGAATTGAAAGGGATGAGTAATATCTTGGTCAACCACGGTACCCGCTTGAACGTTCATCGTCTGTTTGCCATCGTATAGAAAGAAACGCGTATTATGACGTTTCTTTACGACAATAAAAGTTAATTTTGGTAATGGCCGATCACCATACACAACTGACACGAAGAAATAGATATATTTATCGGATATTTTGTTTTTATTAACACTTACTTCGGCAAGCGTTCTTAATTTTATTCACTTCATTGTCGAGTACTTTCTGATATTGTCCTTCGTCTACACCATCTCGATAGAAGACGATTTTATTTGGGAGACGACCACCACATGTACGAGCAAATACTTGAAGCAAATCAGCAACCATTCGATCCAATTCTTTAATAATTTCCACTGAACAACGACCCTTTTTCGGATATTCTAGAGATAGAGGGAAAAAATCCTGGATAACGGTAGTGAACAAATAATCGTTAACTTACGTTCACAAATTCGAGCAGCATAAAGAGTATTTGTTGGATCCCGTGAGGCAACTACTGCTGCTATTGACGGACGATCTGTTGAGCAAGTCGAATGAGTTACCTGAATATAAAGTTTACAAAATTTCCTACTCTAATGATATCTATATTAACACTTACGTCCGCTCCAAAGAACATGAAAATATCTTCTCTGGAAGAATGACTTAGAGCCAATTTAGTATTGACAACACTATTGATGCCACCTAGTTTTCCGTTGATCTTCTGACTAAGATTATCGACATCTAAAATTATATAGATCCGATTTTTCATTATAGTTTTGTTTTCAATCAATGCATGTCAAATAGATAACATGCTGATCATGTCGTTACTTACACATATGTAGTTTATTTATGTTGCTCCTCAACGCTTGCATGTCGACACACTGCGTTCTTAAACCTAACTTTTGATTGCCTAATTGTTTAACATAATCATGTACTTGATCCGAATTAGAATTGAGAATAACAATGGCTAATTGCCAATGTTTTTGACTAGCGTCGGTCAAAGTGTTTTCAATATCTTCTTTTGTAGCCGTTTTAATTATGGGAGTTAATTTTGTTCTAATTATAATTCCTTTGTGTTTCAGTAACTAAGAGGATCGCAATGAAAAATTTGTAGTTTAAGGAAGAAAATAGATTTTACCTCTGGCAATTGAGAACTGAATTTATTGAGAATGCCATTGACTTCTTGATCAGGCGTATGACCAAAGTAGATGATACCGCAATTATTAATTTCGGGTGTTGTATAAAACCGATTGCTAATTCGCCATTTACCAACATCGACATGTTCAATCACTTCTCCTTTATCTTGACGATGACGATATCGAATATCGGGAGGTGCAATAATTCGTGCTTAGAAATCGACAAATATTAATTGACGAGATCAAAAAAATAACAGAGCAAATACCTTTTAGTTGGAGCATTTCGTTTTTGTGTACACGAATATTTAAGTCTTTTAGATGAACATCCGTTTCAAAATCACGTCCTTGCATAATATTCATAATTTGATTGTAGCGTTCCAATGGTTTAATAATGGATTTGCTCGAAACGCGAGCTCGTTGTGTTGCATCTAATGGTTTTAAAGAACGTTGCCATTCGACCAACTAAAGTCAAATCACATAATTATATCAAAAATGTTATATTGCATTCCACTTTCCGTTTCTCTACTCAAATTCAAAGAAATCGCCTGATTCCCTATAGGTAATGCGATGTTCTGTCAAAGAAACTAACCTTAACCAGTTCCATTGGTAGCCAGTTTGCTCTCTTGTTAATACCGTTTGTGGCATCAATACAAGGTAAATGTGGATAGACGAGTTTTCTTTTGTATTGTTGCTCGAAATAATCGGCTACACTGATCTGTTCTGGGATACCTGCATCTGCTGATTCTTCATCAACTCTTCCACGAGCGAACATCAGTTGATTGGCAGGACGACCAAAACCACGGAATTTATAGCGAATCGTACGACCTGTGTGTTCTGTTTCAACTATATTTGAAAAACAAAACATTTAAATGTGTGAAAGATCCGAAAGATTACATCAACATACTGAGTAGATCTCGAATAAGTTTTTTGAATATTTTTGCTTCGTATTCGGTAAAATTCGCAGTTATATCTTTTCGTAGATATTTGCGAGCGAAGTCAACAAAGTTCAATGGCATATAAAAGCATGTGAATGTTAAATTGACATTCAGAGTTGGTCCACACCGTGTAAGAAATAAAGCTTGATAGAAACCTTTTGCCATTCCACGGCCATCCTCTATGAGAAAAGGAACGACAGATACTGTACAGAAAGCTTCAAATAAAGAAAAACTCACGGAGATCATCAAGAATTTGATTTCTATTGTAAAATTGATTTCGAACACAGACAAGATCGTTGCGAGCACGTTGTTTGAAAAGCGTCTCAATGATTCGAATTGTTTCACGTGGTCGAATCGTGATGTTCTTTTGAATAAAATCAAAGATGTTTTGAATCTTGTCTTGTCGTACAAGATTTTTGATGTTCAATTGGAATGTTTTTACTTCATCGCCTTTCTTCATCTTAATTTCAATAGGTTTTGTTAAATCAGGCAACAACGCTCGAGTGTACAATGTTTTTCCATCATCATACCTAGAAAAGAAATGTCATATAGATATAGATAGGTGAAATCCTGTTTAAACAAGAAATAGACTCACCATGCAAGCGGGAAATTCTTCTTTTCTTTGGCAATACGTTGCATCGTTTCCCAACGGTCATCTTTGCGTGCTGGACGTGATTTACCATTGGAATCAACTATCACGATGTCGATATCATACTGATTGATAGTCGCATCATCAATATCAACACGAAAGTGATTAGTGTACACCGATATTGCTGTACCACTCGAGCCACCATCATCGGGACGGCGAATTGGACATAATACAGCTGTGTCGGGTACTGCAGAGCATAATAATCGACGACGCTTCATTGGAAGAACACTTTCAGAACGAGGTTCTCTCGACAAAGTAGTAGTTTTGTTCACAGACAAATTTCTCATCGACTCGTTCATCGTTGGTAGCGCACTAGAAGAGCGTTCTTTTGGATGAAAACTTCGAGATGAATGACTCCAAGCTGATTTCGGCACAGCAGATGCCTCAGATGGAGGTTGTACTCGAGCACCCCAAGCAGATTTTGGAACAGCAGACGCCTCAGGTGGGGATGGTTCACTAGCAATAGAAGCAGAAGTTGGCACAATAGGTGGTTCAGATGTAGGTGGTACTCGATCACCCCAAACAGACTTTGGCACAGCAGATACTCCAAGTGGAGGTGGTACTCGAGCATTTGAAGCCGAACTTGGCACAGTAGATGCCTCAGATGGAGGTTGTACTCGAGCACCCCAAGCAGACTTTGGAGCAGCAGACGCCTCAGATGGAGGCTGTACTCGAGCACTTGAAGCCGAAGTTAGCACAGCCAATGCTTCAGGTGGAAGTGGTACTTGAAGATCACAAGATTGTTTAGGTGCAGCAGACGTATGCGATGGCAGGGATGCTTGAGATTCATTTGTTGATGATGAGGGTATAGAATTAGATGTCGTATCTGTAAGCTCACTGTTGTTGTTGACTGTTGACTGTTGCGGGTCAATCCGAGCTACACGAAAAGATTATCAAGAAATAAACGTTCAGTAGTACGGACGTGAATAGAAACCTAGGAACTTACTTTTTCGATTTTTACGTCGTGGCATGTTTTATTTGTTGAGGGTCAGAGCCTATAGAATAACGAACTCTATTAATTAAAACTGTAGAACAAGAGAAACGACGAAGTAGATTATTCATTCGAAATTCTGATATACATATTTATGAATCAGTTGCAATTTAATCGTGCAGTTCATAAAAACAAAAATGAAAGCAAGTTTAGAGAGAAACTATGCAATACATATCGTTCCTCGTCATTTTCTGAGCAGCCTTTAGAAGAGTCGCATGATATATAATAAGACTAAGTTCGGCGAAATCCTGCTCGAAAACCAGTTTTCATCTGGAGCTACATTTTTGTGTAAAACTACTCCTCTGCTAAACGATCAGAGAGAGAAAATAAAATAAATAGATGAATTATATATATCCATATAGCCTGAAAGTTACTTTACAAGACTTGTTATGTACTTTCTCTTTTTTTTTCTCGAAAAATCAGTTTCTTTTTGAATGAATCATCGAAGAATGTTGTTCTTTTACTTTTACTTTTACTTTTACTGAGAATATCTCGACAGACTGACAAGCTCGAGATTTCAAATTTATAGTGCAGTATAGACATGAGATTAGCAACAAGACAAAAACAATCAATTTGAAAATTGGTTCTCAAGAACCGGAGTCTTGATAACAACATTTTACATTATAGAGAAACATTAATTACTTTTATATGAAAAAATAGATGAATATCGAGTATGAATTATATTTGAAAGATTTACAATCTGAAATAGATATAACATGTACTGACAATATGATAGGTAGCAATGTGATGATCTAATTTCTAGACCATGAAATAAATTTTAAAAGAATAAAAATTCTCTTACGTTAGATTGTTGCACAATGTTGCTGCAAGAAAAATACAAAGAAAATTTGATCATATATGTTACTGTTACCATGAGTCTATATATAAAACAGCAGTGGGTATTTTAGTGGGAAAAATCCACAGTGGAGAGAACGGAATATGATGATCAAATAGAATTTTAAACATGAAAATGAATTATTTCATGATTGCGCGTATGAGGAAAAAGTAGAACTAATAGAATAACACAAAGAAAACATTTTGGTTCTGTCTCTTTCACCTTTTTCTTCCTCATGATGACGCCAGTGTTACGATGTTTATTCGAGAACTATTTTAATACATTTTTTAAAAGATAGCAGCATGAAAAATATCAAAAAAGACACTAGTGGATATTAATGAAAGTTTTTCAAATGTATTTCTCAACTTATCATACACAATGATTATTCATTTGTATTTAATAAACTTGAGTAGAACAGTTATTCAGTGAATACTTCAGCAAATACTATTATTTATTTGAAATATTTTAAAGCTAAAATGACATCTTCACATTTCGAAGATGAAACACCATTTCATGGGTAGACGATAGATTTTAATCTAATCCATCTGCCATTTTCATTGTTCACACTGAGAATCTTCGAATGAATTCAAGGCAATGGCTATTATAGAATTTTCAGACACTTACAAAGTGATTCCTATTTTTCAATGAATAAAAGCCGATACATTCAAAAATAACAAGAAATTTATTGTCGCATGCATTTATACACTAAATGACTAACAGCAACACTTCCTTTCTTCATGAAATAAATATAGAGACAAGAAAATAATTCCCTGTTTTTTTTGCGTTTTGTCGACAAAATAAAACAGAAAGAAGGACAAAAAAATCTGCGCAGTGGCGTCTTTTTTCAATTCTTTCACATTTGCACATGTTGCTTTTGTACTTTGTCATTGTGATGTATACATCTTCGAGGTGTGAGTGTAGATGTCGTTGATTCAGGGACGGCGCGAACGGGGGAGGGAGGGGGTTCCCCCCTCCAACTTTGGAAATTTTTGTTTCAAGTTTACTCCGATTTGAAGAAAATAGAAGAGATTTTTATTGATTTCCTCCGATTTTTGAAAAAAAACCTCCCGTTTTCAAGTAACCCCCCTATACTTTTATTACTTCGCGTCGTCCCTGCATTGATTAGAAGATACCCACTCACACTCTACATTTTGCATATAGTCTTGCCTCAAAAGAGAATGAGCACCTGCACTGTAAAAAAAAGGGTTCATGAAAGTGCAATGTGTCACATACGCTTTTTTTCCGTTTTTGAAAAATCCGATAAACCCTTTTTCTAAATCATCAACCTAAAAACCGTTTATTATGTTCGTCATATGCGGAAAAAAAGGGTTCTGTGATATGTTGTACTTTCATAAACCCTTTTTTTGTTAAATACCCTATAAAAAAAACGTTTTTTTCCGTTTATTATTCTGTGAATTTTTTTACAGTCTGGGAATGCATCTCAGACAAGAAAATGTGATTGAATCAGAATTTTTTGAATATAGCATAAGTTTGATGTAACTATTTTAAATAAAAACTGACTTATTTCAACTAATTATTACTGACATGTTTGAGGACAAATGGGATAACATCCTTGATATACTTGTCATACACCTCATCTGCATCAGCTTCTGCATTCAAAATATGACCACGACCTTCAGGCAATACAAGAACGTGAGGGTGTGGGTGTCATTCTTCTCTTTATCCACATGCTTACCCACACACACACATACACAGAATATGTGGTTTAATTCCTGTTAAACGAATGCACTACAAGTTTTTACTTTCGAACTCGGAAATCATGAGCACGAAACAAAAGTTACTATGCACATCAAGTGTTTCGAAAGGAGCACAAAAAAGAAGTGTCTGCATGTGTGTGCTCATATGAAACTTCTTTAAAACCACACTAAATACGCTTTAATCTTACAAATATGACTCTCATAGTGTGAGAATGAACGATTTTTTTTAAAATGTTTTGAATAAGAGTTGTATAGAAAAAGCAAAGATATCTAGATGGAATAGTTAATATAAAAGCAGGATGATATGCCTTTTTCATAATGGTCTTTTAGAATAGTTGGTGACGGAGAAGTGTCATAGAAGAAAGTGCCAATACCAAAGCCGATATTGCTCGTGTTGTCAGTGTGCCACTACAAGTACTACAAAAGAGAATGATGAGTGTATATCTTAATTCCTTCAGGGAAAACATAAAGTGCAGTTTACGTACCCGTAATATGTGTAGCTTGAACCGTAGGTTGACGAATAGGCAGACATACAATTGTAATCGCAAGAGCCGGTTCTACAGGTTGATGATCCTGTTGTTGTGCCCGCATAAGTACTAGAGGACATGCTAGAGTAGTAATAATAGCAATAGCATATATATGCTTCTGTGGAGCCAAGTAGGAGAAAAATACTGAGAAGGGTGATCGTTCGCATAATTTTTTCTTGAATTAATAACACTGTACAATGAAGAAAATCACAGTATGCATACTGCTTTATATAGGTGTTTACTTTCCATGCTTTGTCGATCGAAGCACCACGCTGCACAATAGTTACTATGTCTAGGCTACATTGTAAACACTCATCTACACAAGTATATGCCTTCGTCTTTTGACAGCGTAAAATTCCGAGAAAACGTAGGTGCATAAAATACTCAAGTTCACTTTTTCTGCGAATCACTGATGAAACAATGTACGGCGCAACACAGTCTGAGTAATTTGCCGTGTGTTGCATTTTTTTTTCGAAGAAAACAGGATGTTGCATGTGTGAGTATGAGTTCTTCCAGCTACATGCATCCTATGTCCATTTCATGCATGATGTAACATTATATGCGGAGAGGGTGTGGACGTGGGTGAGGGTGTGGGTGCGAGGGTGTGGGTGTGGGTGTGGGTGCGAGGGTGTGGGTGTGGGTGAGCATGTGGATAAAGAGAAGAATGACACCCACACCCTCACGTTCTTGTATTGCCTGAAGGTCGTGGTCATATTTTGAATGCAGAAGCTGATGCAGNGGGGGTGGACGGGGGTGAGGGTGTGGGTGCGAGGGGGTGGGTGTAGGTATATTTGACGTTTTCAATAGAACACACCCACACCGAATATGATAACTCTTCATCTTTGAAATACTCTCTGTGATATAGACGACTGCCCAAGAGGAAAAGTGCGCTACTTCCATAGTTCAATTTTTTATAAGTAAGAAGGAGTACGAGGGGATCATATGATGGGGAATTTGAACTTGCGGCAAAATCGATTTCATTAAAATCATCTCTATTTGTGACAAAATAAAAACTGTACTAGTATACCGCTATACTATACGATGGGGTACCTAGTGTGGGTGTATGGAGGGGTACCTAGTGTGGATGCGAGGATGGGTACCTACTGTGGGTGTGGGGAGGGGTACCCAGTGAGGGTGTGGGGATGGGGTACCTAGTGAGGGTGCGGGGGTGGTACCTTCTCCCCCTTGCCGCTTTGTCTCTGTAAGGGATATGTAACATCTAGCTACTGCTATACCGCACTGCCGCTATACCGCAATGCCACTATACCGCAATACCGCAATACCGCAATAACATTTGCGGTATTGCGGTATTGCGGTATAAGCATTTTGATTTTGCCGCAAAATCAAATTCCCCACCAACTCGAGGGGATATAATTGAAATGACATAGAAAATCATGTTCATTTACTAGAATAATAATATCTTCCTGTTTGTCCAAAACTTAAACTACCACTATTTTTAATATCAATATACTTGTTTATTCGATTGAAAATGCTCCTCGTGGTGTATTATCATCACTAGAATTTTTTGTTAATTGGTTTAGTTGATCGGGAAAATCGAACAACATGAAGAAATTTTCGGTATCGCGTGATCTAGCACAACTATGCTTTTAGGATGTAAGAAATAACGTTGAACTCCTTTTAATAAACATGACTAAAAAACAATTGTTACATATTTTAAAATGATGGTGAAAAACAGACTTGATTAGTTAAGATCTCGATTTCTATTGCAGTAGATTTTACTATTCATATCGCATAGGGCGATCCGGTGTTACCTTGGGATGAGTAGCAATCTATTCAGATAAAGTCATACAACATAGATAGTCCATCGCTCGAACTATTGAAGAACTATTGATATTTAATTTTCATATTCAATTTGCGATTAGATTATATTTATAGTAATCTTAGTCACCTTTTATCATAAAATGTTCAGAATAGTTATGAAGTTGTGAACTGTTTCTTAAGAATCGAACAGAAAAATATGAGTTAAAAAAACAAACGTACTCTAGTTAATCACTAATGCCTCGATGACTAGCGATAAAGGTGTACGTTTAAAATCTATTAAAAAAGAAGTAATGGTAACTCTATATGTTATGTTGACGTATACGTTATCAAAGTATATGCGCCAATAATAATATTTACACAAGGATCTGTTTTTATGAATCATTCATCGCAACGCAAACTATTTTTGACAAATAAAAGATTATTTTACATCTATTAGTAAAAAACAAGTTATATATTTAAGAAGAAAATTATACAAGTAATTATCAATTGACAATGCTGCTGCGTTGGTATTCTACAAAATGGTTTCTATCGAGTATTATACTTTTACTTGAAATATTTTCAAATGTTGCCAATGGCCAAAGCTGTTTACCTTTAAATTCTTGGCCGATTGTTGAAGCAAATTGGTCTAGTTGTTCTGTTCTTTCAGATGGAGTATTTTATTTAATATATTCATATATATATATTTGCAAACTATTTCAATACTTTTCTAGCCTGTAACAATAAATAATATTTATGCGCAATGTATGTTTTTAAATGTTCCTATCAATTGGAATACAACGAATTTCACGACATGTACACAAACTATACAAGTATTTGTTAAACGTTATTTTCTATTGGGATATCAAAATCAATCTCATCATTTATGGAGAATACCAGGTATATTAAATAAAATTATATATATATAAATAATTTTTCTTTGATAGGTGGCGGTGGTATTCCAGTGACTAGTTTAGAATTAGAAGCTGTTGGTGTTGTTAGTGCATTGAATGGTTCAGTATCAATATATGTGACAGATAAACGTGGTGTTGGCCAAAGCAGTTTAATCGAATGTCCAACATCGATTGTTAAAAATTTCACAGCTTGTTTACCGTATATAAGAGATAATGAATATCGTTTAAAACAAAATACATACACAAATACAGCACGTGATTTAGAATATATTTTAAAAGTAATTATGGGTAGTAATCGTCAAAATTTAAACTCAAATCAACGTGTTATTTTAATGGGATCAAGTCAAGGAACTTATCTTCTACAAAGATATCTTCATGTGACTCAAGATAACGAACAAGTCGACGGAGTTATACTTGATTCTGTATTACCCACTGATATAACACGATTAGTTCATGGGGATAAATATTTAAATTACATGTTTTTAGACTTATTTACACGTTGTGCGCAAGATGAAGAAGGATGTGCCCAATATTTCGAAGATAAAAATCCAATGCGCGCACTCTATACTTATAAAATGCAAGAAGATTTTCAAACGAATTCATCTTGTCTTTCTTTATTACATACAACTACTGAAGATATTGCAAAAAAAGTAAAATAACAGCAAAAAGAAACGTTTAGAAAAATCTATTTCTTTAGATGTCGTATATATTTTATCCAAATATGATGCAACTTTTTCCAGCGTTGATCTATCGAATTAATCGATGTAATTTGGATGATCAAAATGTTCTAGGACATTTTTTAAATGTAACGCAACCACCCAATGAAGATGGAGCAGTAGGATATTCAATTTTAGTTGAACTAAATAATAATTTTGCTGAATTGTGGTCTCCTTTCAATCCCGAAGAAACAAATCCATCATGTGATTATTTAAAAGGAGCATCAATGAATACATTTGCTTCAACACATGTAATGCCTGATGTTTATTGTCCGATTCAACAATATCAAATATTAGGATATCCGACTGATCAATACTATAGAAAATATCCAACCAAAATGACTAAATTACCAGTTTTATTATTACATGGTAGGTTTTTAATTATATTTAAAGCTAAATTTTAAGAATTCTATCGAATGAATCAAGGTGATATGGACCAAGCATTACCAGTGCCAATTGCCCGACATTTTTCTAAACAATATTCATTAATTAATTCAAACTTTACCTATATTGAAATGCCACGTACAGGACATACAGCAACAAGTAAATTTTCTTTCTACGTAATTTTTAAAAATTTAAATAATAAAAAATGTAGATGCAGCACCAATGACAGGCGAAGAAGGAAATTGTGGCTGGAATTTAGCGGCAACATTCGTCATATCACCAAAATTTGAACCAGATCGTTCATGTCTAAATAAAATAAGTCAAATTGATTTTTCTGGTACAACAATAAAAAGTAAACAAGCAGCTATGCAATATTTCGGAACTGATAATCTTTGGGGAATAAAAAAAACAGATGAAACAATAACAAATACAGCAATGAATATAAAATATGCATTTTCTATATGTATTTCCATTTTTATTATATATTTAACATCATTTTAATAATTGCTCTTTCTTTTTCTATTTTTCCTATAATCAATTAATACAGTTTCGTAAAAGAAACATCAATTCGTAATCTGAATTTAGGTATCTAACATGGATAAAAACTTATTATGATATACTTCAATGGTGAAATAGACATTTTTCTATTTTTAGCCTATATGTAATAGAAATTGAAGTGACTAGTCAAAATTTATCAAATAAATATTTATAACAATTAAAGATTTTAAGAATTGGTCTGTGACTGTATGTGACTTTCATACATTCAAGACCCATACCCACAACCTGAATGTGTGAGGGGGTGCAGATTATAATGTGAGCGTTGTAGTCTTCCCTACGGTTACACCCAGCCCCGAAAAAGTGACAACCGAGACGATGAAACGGGTATTATTTTTGATGTATTTCAGTTTCGTATATGAAAATATTTTTTCGTAATTATAACCAATCGATTTAGTTGCTCAGTACTTGTCTAGTCTAATTATGCGAGATGAGTCTAATCGAAAAATAAATAATTAAACGAATGTATCACCAAGAAAATTTGTTCCATCGAAATATGCTTTCAGTAAAGGACTTTTTTGATTTCGACAAAACGATATATTTTATTATATTTTCAATTGAATTATCATCGAATAAACTAATTGATAATATTTTTTAAATAATTCTGTTTGTATTTATGTCCATATCGATGGAGTCATGTACGAGCTACAATGACGATTAGACCAGAGAGTTTGTTTTTCCAAAAATCAATCACAATGTTTTGTTCATTTTCAATTTTCAATCTAAATATAATTAAATCATATTCGTTTATTATCAAACTAAGAGTAAAAATTCAAATACCTTATTCTGTCTTCTAATCTTATTAATTGTGTTATTGATTCATTGATGAAACATTTTGTGGTTGTGGGTACCGATAAAATGAATATACATAATTTCACCCCAAATTCACAGCCCACCCTCTAATATGAGGCGTGAGGCACTACTCGAGTCTAATTTAACAGAGACTACCATACTTCTTTGACTTGGGTAGCTTGGAATGACATTTATCAGCATAGTTTGAACAGCAATTACGAACGTTATCAAGAAAAATGATCAGGCTTTAACACCGGTAAATCCCCATAATAGAACGAAGGAAAAAGAAAATTACAGTATTTAAGGAAACGAAAAAAGTCAAATCATTCAATGCCATGATTAAGGAACATAGTGTCGATTTCTTTCTAAATTTTAAGTTTAAAATTGGTAAAATAATATCACAATACTTAATTTAAAAAAGTATTCACTTATTAATACGCATCCCTTTCAATTGCGTATCCAATTTCTCGGGAAAAAAAAACGTTTCCTCTGAACTTATCAGGTTTTATTGTATTAAGCGCTTTGTTCAAAATCGAGGTTATCAATCTAAAAATGATTTTTGGCGTTATCACTTGGTCAAATAATTAAACCACATATAGAGTTGATTGAACATGCTTTTCTATATAAGACTGAGATCATTGTCAAAAACTATTTGTTTATTAATTTCTTCGGATTTTTTAGGTGTGGATGTGGAATTCACACCCACACCCACACGCACCCTCATCAATAATTTCAAGCAATATCTAGCAAAATATATTACTTAAACATTGAGTTCAGACAAAGCATCCAAATGTACATACTTCTAACGCATCGTTGACTTGTTTCTTGTGTAATAAAATTTCTACGTCGCAAATTTTCATCTTTATTTCAGGTAGAGATTTTTTCAAAAATGATTGTGAAAAGCACGAACTACAGACAAATCTTGAGGGTGGGTGAGTGTGGGTGTTTTTCGTTTATTCATTCATACCCAGAGACCTACACACATATCTACACCCCAAAGGCTAAACCTCAATATAAAGAATACTTTTCAAAGATACCTTGATTACATCGAGTTAATTATCAATCTGGTGGCCAGACACTATAGGGTGTGAGGATATAATTCGGGATCTGAATGATCAGTAGAAGAGAAATCACTCCACCTTCATCTCTTTCCTGACAAACCACCCTCACCTCTCCTCTTACACCCACACCCATACCCATACACTTACTGATAATAACATTATACAAAAGGAGAAACTCGCCGAAAACAAATAAAAACATGGCTTAAGCGAGAGCAACAAGCCACAGAAAAAAATTAGTATGCTACAGGTGTTTGCAAAACAATCTGCATAACTTCTTTTACAGATATCATCATCTAGAAAATTGTTTTTCGAATTGTTTTATACTTTGGTGGATAGCATCGGATGAGTACTACACGACACCATAATTTGATATGCCAACTTATCACTTTTAGAAGAAAAATGAGACAAACATCTCTTTTTCTTGTATCCAACAAAAATATCTATAATCGAAATTTCAACATTTTTGACTTCTCCACGTGAAAAATGTTGATTAAATAGGAGCCCTCTTCAAACGTTTCGTATAGCAGTTTCGTTATCAGTAAAATCATCATTTTTATGTTTCTTAGCCCATTGTATAGGGCGCTCTTTTTCATCCGGTGTTAACATATGAGTAGATTGTGGTAAAACATATTTATAACTAAATTCATGACGTTGACGGCTAACCATTGATGTCGACACTGATGTGTGGTACAGGTTGGATAAATTTTCTTTTAATTAGCTAAGGGTTATTTCATTGTCACATCGAATGTATTGAGCGATAGGTTTCTTTTCTGTTTCACCAAGGGCGCGTTCTCGACCATTTTCACTTCGATGTTTAAGAGAACCTGCTTCTTCTAATTTGTCAATATTGTAATAGATAGGCCTCACTAGATTTTTATTTCACGATAAATACGAGAAACAGATCGTATGCTATTGTTCCACATATGTAATATTGAAATTTTGTGATTTTTCGAATTATTGGTCGATCATACAATTGAATAAATATGTATTGAAAGGGAGAGATATTACGCTGCTGTATATGCAGCGTGTCGTATATCTGTCGAGGGTTGAGCCCTCAAAAATGGATTTTGTAGTTACTTGTAATAGTAGAGAAATCATTTTTTTTAAATAAATGTTTTTCAAGTTGTTTTTGCAAACATCTGTATATTAATTAAAGGTATCTTCAAAAGATTTTTCATTGATAAAACAACACATAGTATGGATATTAAAAAAGCATTGACAGAAAGTACCGATGCTGTTGTTAGAGCATCTGAACAAAGAAGTATCAGACACCAACATCCAGCGTGTACTCATTTTATTCAAAAATTTCAACTAGTGTGGCTAAATGGCAACATTGATGAGATTAAAATCAACAATTGTGCTAATACCTGTAACGGAAAAATATTTAGGTCGCGTAAATATTCTTCAAATAACTATCGGGATATATAGAATTGCGTATATATCCTGATAGGATGATGGACAACAAAGTGTAGATCAGTATCAGCTATATATATATTTTAGCCACTGTGTGTATAATATTAACAAACAATTCCACACGATGAGTTTATTCTTGTCCAAAATGAGTTCTGTGTGTTGTCTTTCAATACAACCAAATACAATCGTACGTATTACAAAGTACAACTAAATTCTAACTTGACTTGTTTAGAAGTGAACTCGACTCAATTGCCCAACACACTACGCTAATATTACTCGTCTTATACTACTCTCGTACTGCTTATGGAACGCGAGTTTTTATACTAGAGAGAGAATAAGGAGAAATATAAATAGGAGAGAGAGAGAAACAAAGAGAGAAAATGCATAGAGACGAAAAGATATATAGGGAGAAAATGATATAGAGAAAGAAAAAAATACAGGGAACGATTACGTATTGTTCAGTGGGTGATTATGTGTCGTCATATACAAGGATGTCCATTAGCACTATAAGTCCAATTACGTCACGACTATATGTTCATTAGTTCTATGACTTATGAGCGGACGTCCAGTGGTTCATATAACCCCTATCTAATCTCGTCCTTTATGAGGGGCGTACTTCTTGGCACACTATTATAATGCAATTTCGTATTATCGAAAAGCATTAGAAATTCGCCAAGAGGGTCTTCCTGAAAATCATCCAAATTTGGCTACTTCCTACAACAACATCGGCTTGGCGCATTCCAACATGTGTGATTATTCAAATGCACGTTTTTTTCATCAAAAAGCACTGGAAATCGAAGAAAAAGCTCTTCCTTTAAATCATCCAACTTTAGCCACTTCCTACAACAACATAGGTGTGATGCATTCGAATATAGGTGACTAATATGAATGCATTATCATTTTATGAATGTGCAGAAGCTATTTTACTAAATTTAGGATACGAAAAGCATCCTAACCTTCTAGCAATGCAGAGGAATATCAAAAATGTAAAAAAGAAATTGTAATTGATTTTTTTGTTGTTCATAGAAATAAATATATTCAAGAGAAAAACACCATTGTTTTTTTTGATGGATAATTGGAAGCATCCGTGAGTACACAAAGAAGTTAGGGAAGGAAAGTTGCAGCTACCAGATAGTTAGTTACAGAATGTGGTGTGAGTTTAAATTCTATACCCAGAACATCTAGGCGTTCAGGCATACATTCGCCCACACTGGTACCCAAAACAATTTCACCTATGAATTATCTTTACTCAATCTACATTCATCAAGTGTCAATTCTGTTGACTGAATTGAAACTTGTTATGTTTTTTTATCGCCAATTATATCGTTTACATGTAATAAAAAGTAATAAATCATCATTTTATAAATAACATAATCCTGAATTATGCCCGCTAATGAGGGAGGGGTGCCACTAAAGAGATGAAGTAAATGGAAATCAGTACATCCATACCAATACCCCATTGCCATTATAGTGCACACAATGGCAACGCAATGGAACTAATAATTGCTTCAAAAGTTTTCGGTAAGCTGATCTTCTTGTGACGCCCGTCAGTAAAAGGACTCATATTGGCGAAAAACCGAATAATAGCTATCATCGTTTGATCTCTGCTATTCATAGTGAAGGATAATCATACACGAATCAATCACAAGCAAACTGATTGATCTCTTGAAGAAAAAACAAGTTCAATCTACTGATCTCAGCTCATACTTTTTAGCAATCGAATTTTGCAAGTTTGTGCTTGCTAATTTCCACGAATGTATTGTTTAATTTCCCTACGTTTAATAACAGTATAACATTGGATGCGGTTGTGAGTAGGCATTCACCGAACCCGAACTACCTGGATCTCGGTACTACCCGGATTCGATGCATGCCTACATTCAATCAACATTGAAATTAATATAAGGACATTATATGACTGACTACTGTTTCGCTTGAAGAAGATCCGGCAAAAAACTAGAACTCTACGTATTCTAAACCGAATTTAAACCACCCTGAGTAGAATTTTAATATCACATGAACACCCACATTTAAATACTTTAATCATAATAATATAGAATTCTATTCTATAAGCATCGTTTTTTCTTTAAATCGATAAGTCCACAGAATTCTGAATTCTCCTGAGTAGACATTCTGCAACTTCTGATATAAGATATTCCTTTTTTAATTTTCACTGAAAAGAAATGATCCTACTATAGCTTTGTAACTTTTTCAAAATGTGGCGATTGAAGCAATTTTTCTGGTTTATTCTCATTAAAATGACTGCCCATGAACGCAATCAGTTAAGAAACAGTTAGAAAATATTGAGCAAATGAATGATCAAAAATAAATAGAAATATCCAATATGCAGAAAATCGCCACTTGCACTCGAAAACGGAGGCGTGGTTGGATTGGAATCTTCTGTCACTATGTTAATAGTGGTAGATGGTTGGGCAGTCGTATCCAGCGTTTCAGTAATCAAATTGTCAATTTGCTGTGAAACATTTGCTATTGTCGGAGATAACGCTGTTGCTCCATTTGTTATTAAAACGTCCAGCTGAGCATATGTGTCAGGACGTGCTCCACTGATCGCTTCTGACATCATAAGATGCATGATACCAGAACCAAACTAAAGTGAAGATAAAACTACAAGCTGGAGTGTTATGTCCTGAGTTCACAGGGCTTTCTTTATTACGTATAAGACATAACTGTTTCATAACAATAAACAAAAAGGGAGAAGAACGAGAGAAAACAAACAAACAAGAGAATGTTGACCTCCAACATATAGATAAAGATGTCAGACCCTAACATGGAGTCACATCCAGAAGTAACTCGATAAAACTACTACTCAGTTCTCTAATTTGTTATTCGGTAGTTCCTTCTGTAAAAAATACATATGATCCTGTGCTAACAACATTAAATAACACCTTGAGGAACAATTTTTAGGAGCCTTACTGTCCATAATGCTCACATAAAGAAGCACTGATTGTGCTAGACTTCAGAGCTTATTAAGATGAAAAAGATCAATTTTCCAAAAGGAAGTTCGTAATTATTATGATCTAAATCTTTCTTGTTTTTGGAATGTGGCCTATGTCGAGAATTATAATTGAATCATTAATCTTCATTACTAAAGGGATAGCTTTGTGAGCGCAGAAAAAATTGTTAGGTCACAGTAACAGAATCTAGTATGCTCGTTGGAAAACTAGTCATACATCTCGAAATTACTTAATTCTGCAATCAGCAACTCCCTGGTGGAACCCCAAACTATATATAAACACTCTTTCTTTGATTAGTTGCAGTATCTTCTCTATGACCAGAAAATGAAGTTACGTACACTTAATTTTTTCAAGTGTTTGGTGGACCGAATATACATTTAAAAACAAACGTGAAATAATTAGGGATACCTAAATACTAACATCTAAGTACACCACTATTAGCAATGAAAAGATTCAAAATATGGTATTGAGTCTCCTATTTGTCTTACAGTTTCTATCCCGGATGATTTTAAATCGTCGATACATGCAAGTTTTGCAGCATTTTCAATAACACTATTAGGGGTTAGGCCTAGTTGAATAATAGTGCTCTTGCCAGCCATCATGTATTCTTCACACAATTTATCGGCCAGTTTCTGTACAATCTTGGATCGATTGCTTGTCGGTATTCTGGGCAGCGAACGTCGCTGCAATTGTTCAATCCCCGCTTCCCATTCACAAGTTGGTGAGGGAGATATGCATAGTCCGTACGACTGTGCTGTGAATTCGGCTGGCATCCAAATACTGATGTCATACCAAGGAGCCTTCAACATAAAATTAGGTAAAGATAATGCTTAAGAATAATATTACATTTACCAGATAAAGCTGATGGACAGATATTCGAATGCCTGTTGTATAATAGATAATGTCCATTTGTTCCAGTGTTGGTCGTGTAATACCGATTCCTTTTGTTGTAAAAGAATTATTATAAGTTGTTGAATATTTTCGTAAACAAAGAAATAGCTCCTGCTGTGAATTACCTATTGGATCGTTTTTAGGCCTTAGTCAGGACTCGAAGAGACTCGGATATGGGTGTGAATTTGAGGGTGTCGGGTGTGAGATAAAATATGAGTTGCATCCACAGTCATCCACACCCACACACTCAAGATCTGGGAAACGTAACAGCCCATCACAATTTCAAGTGATTGGAAAGAATGATGAAATTGAATTATCATCATGTTTTCAATAACGATAATCTTAAAATGTGGCCGATGTCGCCTGCTTCAAACCGTAAAATGTCAAAATATGAATAGGTCGATAAATCTATTTTACGAGATTTTTATAGTATTGAAATGTGAAATCTGATAGAACTACTTCAGTTGTACATGAAGGTTTTCTAAGCATTTTGATCTTTGGAAGTTGGTCCAGTATGACCTATTCTAGAGTGGGCTCGATCTATTCAAACAACTTAATAAATAGAAACAAAAATATCTCAGCGCAAGCTTGACGAAGTGTTATTTCGCATCGAGCCGTTTACTTTTTGAGAACTATGACTTGATATGGTATTTTTATACAGTGTGCCTATGGAATTCTAAAAAATGTTGATTAGACAAATGCGATGTTCTGCATATTCAAGAAGCTGATCACTATAATCAGTTCATCAGATCTCGAGTTACTTGGTGAATTCCTCTGAGTTATTTAGGCTGAAATACTGTAATGTTACTATGATTCGTTATTGAATGTGGTTGTAGAGAAGAAATTATGAGGCTAAGCTAGTTATTTCGAAAGTTGTAATAGAAGTTTTCAATTTTTATGTGGAATTTTTGGAAATCTGCATATTTTCATTCTTCATTGCAAATCATAACATCATCGAAAAACGTATGTTGACAGAAGGAAGTAGTCGCGAATTAATCGGAAAGATGCAGATATATCACATATCCACACTATATAGACTTACTCGAACTATTGCAACTTTGTTGGCTATTATCCATGGAGCAAAGAATGGTTCCATCGTCATCAAAAAATGTGAACTTAAACTGAATTTATTTTGAAAAGTTTGATCAGTAAGAAATCTCTCTCGATCGTTATTTACCTCATCAATAATCCAGTTTTGCGTATGAACTGTTATTGTAGCACTAACATATTTATTTTTCAGTAATTGTTGTTTGCCAACATCCTTGCACCAATATTGATAGCGTGTTGTTGTTGGCCTTTGAGAAAATTGAAGAATATGCGGATCACCCCACACATGACATAGTTGTAAACTTTTCACGTCAGGTGTTGCAACTGAAAAGATGAAAGAAATAGAATGATTTAAAACATTTTCCATGGTGAATCTGCACTACTTAGAGTTGATGTAGATATTGGATTAGTAGAAATAGAAGTGGATGCTCCTGGAAATAGTTCGTATGCAGTACTCTCTTGTATAGATGGTTGAGCTGTGATGGCCTGAGCAATAATGGCATCGATATGTACAGTTGCATTATTCAATGCTTCCTCGACAATAATGGCATTGTGCATCGACATGTTAAGAAATTGAGCATTTGTTACTACTAAACCGCTCATACCCTCCGATACAAGTACTCCTATGATGCCTGCACCTGCCTTAAAAATAATTGAAATAGTTCTTCAACTTCATGGCCATAAATTTCTACTGAAGATGTGTTACCTTTGGATCACCAGTTGTTTGAACATCATTTTCGCATGCTATACGCATGTTTTCAACCATATCCGGACTGGCTGGCAGTTGGAGCATGGACGCTGTTTGGATAGATCTTTCGAGATATTCTTCACAAATCGGTACAGCAAGTTCACTTGTCAATCTTTGCCTAAGACTAGGATTCACAATGGCCAGTTCATGATGACGTCTTCCAGCCTCGTAAACACAACCGCGAGGGGCACTTATGCAAAGACCGTGTGATACACCGATCAAGTCAAAATCCATGTGAATGTTGATATTCTCGTATTGAGTCTGAAACACAAAACAAGGTGATAAACTAAATTTCATGAAAAGATCGCAAAAGAGGTATACGTCGCCAATCTGATTTATCTCAATCCTGAAACCGAGATCTTTGTGCATAATAATGATGTATCTGGGATTTCCACTCACTTCGACGTCTAAATAAACAGTAAGCGTTATTCAGACACCATTTGAAAATTAAGTATTTTATACCATTTTGGCCAGGACACTGCTTATTATTATCATTGATAGTACATAGAAGTTTGCTGCCATTGAAAAAAGTAAATTGAAACTGAAAAAGTTTGAAAACAGTTGCGCATATATTAATACACTATCTACAAAAAATATTACCCGTTCAGTTATCCATGGCGCGTCTGTTACTGTAATGACGCCTTTAACATATTGATTTTCAATGATGACATAGTTGCCAGCCTCTTTGCACCAAAGTTGTGGTCTATAGCCTAGAGGTCGTGGAGGAAATGTACGAAGATGTGGGTCGCCGAAGATCAGGCACACGCCTTGTGGTCTGTTAATTACTAAAATCGGGATGAATAAGAATTGCAATTATTGAAACTTAATTGCTTGTTGAATTTCATGTTTAATCAACAAACCTTCTTCGGTGGCTGATACAGCAACCAAACAAAATGCGATGAGTATAGTAGCAATCATTGTGAGAATAATATTTTCTCTACGTTACTCTGTCCTTTTACAAGACAATGTCACCTTACATATAAGCATATGCTCATTCTTATCTTGATCTTCATGAAATTTATGTTGGCTTTTTCCTTATACAGAATATTTCTGAGAAAAGCATTGCAATAATGAATCTTAATTCAAGTTACTTTTTTTAACCACTTGAAATTACAAGATAAAGATAACCTATCCTGTCAAAAATGAAATAACATTATACAGATAATGTCTTTCAGTAAAAGATAAGAACTTATGGAAACTGAATTGTATATGTGCTATAAATGTCAGGTGTGGATAAATTGTGTGGTGTGAGTGCATGTGCATATGGTTTTGAACATGAGCGTATTACAATGTAACGGGTGCGGCAGGATAAATGGCGGTCTAGTGTTTTCGCGACATCTTCCTTATTTTCCATCCAATTCGTCCCTTTTTTTGTTGAAATGTGCGCCGTCTATCGCTCTACAAATCCCCATATTTCATTTAAATATCCAAAGTAAATACAGGTTTTCCGAAGATGAAAAGTAAAGACCTTCAAAAGGTGGTACTTTCAAAGTACCAAAAAGGTGATACTCCGAAACAAATTTATCATGATTTAAACGGTGGACTCGGTTTAAGAACAATCGAAAGGTGGTGTCAAATGATCCGGAGGTCGGGAACTATCACATTATCAAAACCACCAGGTGGCCCTCGTTTGGTTCGAACAAGGGAGAACATTCAAAAGGTAAAGAACCGGTTACGCCGAAAGAAAAAGGTGTCAGCTCGAAAAATATCAATGGAGCTTGACATGTCCGAAAGAAGTGTTCGGCGAATAATGAAAAACGATTTAGGGTTATATCCCTAAAAAAAAGTAATCGAACCATTGCTTTCCGATGATCAAAAGCTCAAACGGAAACAATTTGCAAATTGGGTTCGAACAAATTTCCGAAAAGAAGACACTTTGAAAATCCTCTTTTCGGATGAAAAGATGTTCGACATTGACCGTGTTTATAATACCCAAAATGATCGAGTGTGGGCAGTAGATCGTGCTGATGCCGATAAAAATGGTGGCACTCAGCAGAAACGAAAATTCCCACAAAAAGTAATGGTTTGGCTCGGTGCCTGTTCCAAGGGTCTCACACCCTTGGTAATCTTGGATGAAGAAACAGTCGATCACACTGTTTATATCGAAAAAGTGCTTCCTGTTGCTTTAAAATATGGGAATCAATTTTTCGGCAGCGACTGGGTCTTTCAACAAGATGGCGCCAAGCCTCACTCGCATCATTTATCACAAAAATGGTGTCGAGACAATTTTCCAACATTTATTGAGAAAGACAGATGGCCACCAAATAGTCCAGATTTAAACCCACTGGACTACTCAATATGGGATCAGCTGGTCAACAACATCAATTGGAACAAAGTCTACTCAAAAACAACACTCATTATGGAATTAAAATTGTCGGTTAAAAAAATTTCTGAATCTGTTGTTTTTGAAAGTTGTGCGTGTTGGACCAATCGATTGTATCGTCTTTACCAAAATGATGGAAGTTATTTGCGTTAATAAAAATAGTATTGTTTTGTAGAACTTTGAAAGACGATTCTTTTGAAAAAAACGGGAGCCAACTCGGGCTAAGATTAAGGGAGATATCGGCGAAATACTGAGACCGCCATTTATCCTGCCGCACCCGTTATATTAGTGTATTTTGGTTGAAGAAGTCATGTTCACACTCAAGTTCATATCAAGCTTTACATTTTTTATGATATTGCTACCTATCGACATCCACTGTCAACTTGCCATATGTATAGGAATTTGTTTCGATTGTCTGCTTGTGAGTAGAATTTCTCATCGAATTTTATATTTGGTTGAAAAACGTTTCTAATTTTTAGAACCATTTATACAGATACTTGCCACTTGATAATTAATATCAGTAATGATGATATGCGAATAGTATTGCAGTGACTTGTCATACCATAACACCGTCACACACTGATCACTCTCGCGCATGCAAAAATCGAGTTCATATGAAACAAAGATAGTCTTTTATCGCAACGCTATTTTAGT
This sequence comes from Rotaria socialis, assembly GCA_905331475.1. Lineage (NCBI taxonomy): Eukaryota > Metazoa > Rotifera > Eurotatoria > Philodinida > Philodinidae > Rotaria > Rotaria socialis. The sequence continues at coordinate 81,565 of CAJNYU010000990.1, read as the reverse complement.
GGATAGAAAACCATTTAAAATAATGTCTATTCATATCGATGACATAAAGATTGTCATGGCGATTGAAAGACAATTCACGGGAGAAGGCAACTGATGATCATGCGCAAAAAGAACAGAATTTTTTTGAACCCATGTAATAAAAACCGCATGAAAATCGGCGGTTTTAGCGGCCAGGTTACCGAGTCCCATCAAAATAGCATAACCAGGAATTCTCTGGTGGTAGGGCGGCGCCCTACGACTTTTAAAGATTCCATCCACCACTAAAGCTTAGATTTTTTCGGCGACCAAAAACAGATTCTGAATTTCTACTTTCTCAAAAAAGGATAACTCAATGTATCTATACTGTTATATTAAATGAATTTATGCGAACAATAAAGAGAAGAGATGACAAATAGATACATGAATAAATAACAATTATTTCAACAATATTCGACTGTTTTTGTGCTTGATGGTAAAAGCATCAATTATTTTTTCATCATCAACAACAAAATATCTTTCAATAGCTAATAAAGACAAATCACTTAGTGTATCGTCCGACATACTAGTACGTGCAATAGTTTTGACTAATTTCATTTACTGAATTTTCGTTCTGTTGTGGTTGAACACACAGGAATAGTCAAAGCTCTGATAGCAGGATATATAATCGTGGTGTATGGTTGTTTTAATAGTAAAACTTCACAACATAAATCAACTATATCTTTTGACTTTGATTGCTTGTGCATAGGCTTTAATACTTGAATTTCATTAGACAATGATACAATATCACATTGTAACATAATAAATATATCTTTTAATTCTTCCGCCTCTAAAAATATTCAGCTATCGGGTGATAGAGATGAGATATCACAAAGAATTTTCATATTGCTTTTTGAAAAACGATCGTTCAATTCTAGGGGTATAACAGTTCTCATATCTAAGAACTGTTAGGATCTACACTGGGATGGTGTCGATGTCGACATAGGCGTCTCTTATGAGATCTATGCGAATAGTTCTTTTGATCGGAACTAAAACTGAACTACAATACCCCTATTCATTTCAACAAGGATAGAATCCATTATGAGAATACGTCCTATTCCACACTGTTGAACATTCCGGAACCAGTTCCTTCTAATTCCTCCGATTCCGTTAATCACTTCAAACACAATTCCGGAACTGCCGGAATCACTTCAAACACAATTCCGGAACTGCCGGAATCACTTCAAACACAATTCCGGAACTGCCGGAATCACCAACAACCAATTCCGGAATCGCGGAATCACTGCCAGTCAATTGCATCCCATTCCAACCAATTCCTCCAATTCCGTTTATCCATTTCGACACGATTCTGGAATTAATGGAACCACGGCCTACCGATTCCTAGGAATTCCCGTAATTCGGTGTGCTTCCGGAAGTGAGTGAACAATGGATAATCCACATCAGCTACCGTCCAGTCTCGAATGCAATTCTGCTACGGAATTCGCGGGATCGGTGTCAAGATGGGTTGGAATAAGTTGTTACGACCTGCTCTCCGGTTAGGTCGTCGGGGGGGCCGGGGGGGGGGGGGGGGGGGGGGGGGGGGGGGGGGGGGGGGGGGGGGGGGGGGGGGGGGGGGGGGGGGGGGGGGCTTCGCCCCCCCCCCCCCCACCATCTATAGTATCTCTTATTATTCTTCCTACATCTCACCTGCTGTTTGATTCGTACTCTCTTAATGTTCATGATATATCTTTCTTTCTCTTTCTCTCTCTCTCTCTTCTGTTCGAGAGATATCCAGGTGTTTTGTACTATCTTTATGTTTATGTTTATGATCTATCTTCTCTCTTTCTCTCTCTCTCTCTTCCCTGTTCGAGAGATATCCAGGTGTTTGTACTATCTTTATGTTCATGGTCTATCTTCTCTCCCTTTGTTATTTGATTTGTACTATCTTTATTCGTGATCTATCTTCTTTCTCTCTGTGTTCTCTATGAAGCTATATATAGCTAGTTAGTTATGTAGTAGGGACACACTTTTAGGTTTACTTATTTCAATATACATACAGCGGAAGGAGAGAAAGAACCTTCACATGAGTATCGTGATATGGTTGAGATCAAGTCGGACGGGATTGGATGTGTTTCTTTAAGCTACTATAATGGTTTGATGGTTAATGTCTCCGTTGAGTGTGCAGTATTGCCAATAACCTATTCTGTAAATTGAATCTGCATCGTCACATAGTTACGCAGGCCGATATGGTTAGATGTGAACCTGCAGTGAAATCTACGAGGGTGCTATATGGACGACGATGTTGAGGCAGCATTTTCCGCACTGATACTGAAGCTAACGCTGGAGGCCACGCGCACACTCACACAGCCACCCACACCCACAGCTATGGGCACACTCTGACAACCACCCACACACCACACACCATCCACTCTGCTAGGATGTGGGATGTGGGTTTCGATGTAATGGTTCTTTTCGCCCACACCCGTCTTTTTCTAAAAACTAATCGATGACTGTTAACTGTGCTTATGTAAAAACAAAACAAAAAATAGTTTCAATTTGAACAGTTTCTAAATATTTAAATGAGACTCTCTGTTAATAGAAATATAAGAGGTTATTAGAATGAGAACATAACAGGTAAATGTTAACGTGTAATATAATTTCCATGATTAACCGATATTACAAGTAGATCATCATTTCAAATTGAATATTATGATTCTTCAAGTTTAATAGAATATTGAGTTTTGCCAGAAAGTCCTTGTATTTTAATCCAAGCTTTATATAATTCATTTTCTAGTGTTGTTGTAAAAGGAATTTTTATATCTGTATAGAAATAATTAACAGGTTTCTTTGATTTTATTTGTGAAATTTCATTCGCTAAACAATTTATGATTTTTGATTTTCCATGTGTATCCATTTTTTCATTTAAACCAAATTCTGTCAATATTTTTAATACTTCATAAGTTTTTATGGCACTTTCATTGTTTAAATATTCCAATAGATCATCAACAAATTTATTGGGTGACGATTGTACTAGAGGGATTCCTTTGATAGAATATCCTTTCACAAGATTTTCGTCAAGTAATGTGTTCATGGCATTTAGGATTACTTTGTGATCAGATTGATTCATCGCTGAAAGTAATATAAAAGCGCTACCTCTAGCCGGAAAACATGGATGATGATTAAGCATTTTTTCCAACAGTTGAATCATTCGAACTTTGTTAAAATTTCTAGAATTTGTTACTTTTCGATATAAATAATCGTCCTTTTGAACACAGGCAGCAACCAACGATAATAAACTTTCACACAAAACCGATTCTATTCTATTATTATCAAAAATTTTAAAACTGGTCATTTTTTGTATTAACCATTTAATTAAATTTTCCATTAGGACAATGCTTATTGAAACAGTACCTAATACATTTAATACTCTTTCATTCAGATCACGTGAGACATAATAGTTACAAGTGCCTATATGTTTTATTTGATTATAACTACTTTGTGGGAGATTTTCCATTTTGAGAGATATTTCGCTAATTAATTTTGACTCAAGAATTTCAATATATGTTTCATCGTAAGTATTTGTTAATGCACAAATATTATCGATTATAAACTCAATTCTGTCTAGATCTGTGTGTACGAATAATAATTGATCCCTAAATTGACTTGTATCTGTTACGGATAATATTCTTGCAAATTCTATCCAATTTTCTGGTGTAAATGTATCATATTGTGTTAAAAACATTGTTGAACAAAGTAGGTCTTCTATATGCGATGCATCCATTGATGATTCTAATGTTCTCATTACTATATTCCAAGTATGATGATTTATAAAGTGAATTCTACAGAGAAGCCGGATTCTTCTTTCTCTGTTATAGTTTCCCATGTTCCATTGATTTACTTTTTCCAATAAATTCCGAAAAACTAAAGGATCATCCCATAGCAAGTCGTAGAAGAAGCTACCAAAATAAGTTCGAACTTGTAGAACTTGCTCTTTTGATGATGCTTTTTCGAGAATTTTCATTAAGGTTTTTTCTCCTATTATAGATATTCTCTTACTGGGCACTTCAACGTCTCGTTCTGGATGTTGAATGATTCGCTGAGCTCTATATCTCATTTGATCATTATCACCTTTTAATAGCTCAACAATTGTATCAATGGCTGTTTCAAAAATGTGTTTTGCTTCTGCCAATAAAAGAGCTGCCAGCTGTTTGATTTGGTTGTTTTCATAATCAGTAAACCATCTCTGAACAATGGGTAATACTTCGTTGGATGGTTTTATAATATATGGAAAAAGAATTGAAATAGTATCTGCCTTTTCTTTTCGTATTAACTCATCGATAATAATTGCGACTTGTGCTGTCAAAAATATTTCATTGTGCAAACCAATCTCTAAGATCTTTTCAATATTAGATTGATTATCACCGTCTTTCAAAAGATCGATCCACAATTGGTCTATATTCTCGGTTTTATGAATTAATAATTTTGTGTCATTCAATTGTGCAAACAGTAAAAATAAACCTTCCAGTTCAGTAGATGTTTGAGTATCGACGATTTCGTCATTAGAATTTTTATTTGTATCTAAACTTACTTTCGTAGTATCAGCATACAGTTTTTCGTTAAATAATACTCGTCCATAGTAAGAATTGATAAAATAATTGTGCGTTTTATTTCTAAGAGCTCCTATAATTCCATTCAGTTTGCTTTGAAGGTCATCATAAATACTAAACAATGGTTTTAAGTTAATAATCAATTTGATTTTCTCATCATCTTCATCCATTTGAATCAGTGTTTCTATAGCAATCGTCAAGTACTTTTTTCGAAATTCTCCTGATCCATAAAATGATAATCTTACTGATGCGATAATTCGGTTATAGAAACTTTCGATATGACTAAATGTTATGACTAATTCATCGGTTACTTGTTCAATGAATGATTTGTGCTCTGGTTCCTTATAGTGAGCAATGCTAAAAATCTTTTCCAAAACTTGAAATTTTAAAATTGCCTCGGAAATATTTTTTGTCAATGCAAAAGATTCATTTAATAAGCCATAACTTCTTTCATCATAAAATTCAGCTAATTGATATAATGCTCTAGATTTATAGTAAGGATTGCACATTGATTGAATTTTTTCCAATAAAAATTCTTTAATATTTGGTACATCAATAAATTCCGGTAGTAAATTCTTGTAAGTCTTAGACCTATCTAAGTCTTTAGACATTATTCCAAATTCTAATAATATAGCTAATGGAACTAATTCAGGGTTTCGTTTGAAATATCCTTCTTTGAAGAAGATGTGACTAATGACCTCTATTACAAATACGATATTTGTATTGATGTTTTCTAAGCAATTGAAAAATGCTATTGGAATATCACTATCATCATCATTTGATTTAAAAACAAATATATCGGTAGCCCATGGGTATGCTCGAATCGGCCTATGCATCTGAACTGCGCCATTAATTTTTAAAAATGGTTTTACAATTTGATCAGTTTTACCGGACACTTTAAATACATCTGAAAGCACTGCAATTGAATATCGTTTATCACGGGTAGCACCAGCGAATTGATAGGCAAAATATTCTGCATAGAGATCGTATTTGTTTTCCACATTATCCACAGCTTCGGCTAAAGCTATTGTATCAACTGGTAATCCTCCGCTGTTGGCTATTAAAGATAAATATATTTTGCAATAATCAGAAAAATTGAGATTATGCTTCAATGAACGCTTTGCTAGTAAATATTTCGCAATATGTGATGAGCATCTAGCAATTGGATCTTTTAAAGTATAAATTAATTGTTGTATTCTGTTCCTGAAGCTTCTAATAATTAATTCTTCACCTTCGTTAATAAAACTATTTACAAAATCTAATTCCCCGAGAGCGACTAAAGCAATTAATGCGTCGGTTTTTTCACTATTGTTCAATATTTGACTTTGCATTTGCTTTCGCAATTCTTCGGTTAATTCTCTAGTAGACTTTTCTTCAAGGAGAAATTCAATGATTTTGCTTGTCAAAAATGATTCTTTATAGATTTCATTCGTGTCAAATATTGGCTTGTCATCCCAATGTTTTTCATTATATAATTTATCGGCACGTACGGCCATATCATATGCTGGATCATCTCTATCCCATACATTTTGATAGTAAAGTATAAATGGTGCTCTCTCTTTGTCAGATAAATCGAGAAATTGAGCGAGCTCATGATATTCTGAAATAGCTGATGGACTATTATCATTTTTATATCCTCCATAAAGAGCTGTAATTACGCATAACCAATCAGTAGTCCCAATGATATGTTTGATAATTTCTGGATTTTGCTTTAACGTATCTTTAAATTTCAATTGCGCCGAAACTACTTGATTTTTAATTTCATTTGAATAAAATCTTAAAATTGAATCGATTGACCAATTCCAAATATCAGTATCATTATGCAAGTTTTTTAAAAATATTTCATGAAATGTTGAATTATACCATTTGAGCTGATAAATAATGTTGGCGCATGCGGAAATGCTTTCTTCGCTGTGTATCTTTTCAATGAACCATTTTTCTAATATATGAACATATTTGATTTTCAATTTCAAGAAATAGGAATGAATTAATTCTTGATGTTCTTTTAATCGCGAAAAACCGGACATATTTTTATAGTCAAACAATAGCATATCGGCTAATTTTCGAATCAGTTCGTGTTCTGTTTCGTTCGATGAAAAATACATATCATTCAATGAATCAATAATAAAAAATGGTACTAGCACTGAACAAGATTGTAGATTATACGGAGCTTCTTCATTTTTTAGCAATCTTGCGATGATACTATTAAATAATTCACTGAATTTACTTAATATTCCAAATGTCATGCTGAGAGGAACTCTCCAATTGGGAGTATCAATTTTGGTTTTAATACTTTCATAAATCGTATCTGCAGATCGTGGAATTCCATAGCAATAAACAATATTTTTAGCTGCAAGATACTCTTGAAATGTACGATGTATAAATCGAAAGCTATCATGACCAAATTCATTAAGCAAACCTGCTTGATATTTAAACATATCCACAAGTTTCGAGATTGAATCATCAATATCTATTGTAAGATCACTCGATGATTGATAATCTCTCAAGCATTTTCTTATTATTTCTTTTAGCACATTTTCCGATAGGCCTTCAACTTTACTATGCAAATAATCAGCTACCTCTTGCATTATTGACCATAAAAAATTAGCATTCAATCCAAGTTTTCGACTTACATGATGTGTAGAAGCATTAATATCAGAAGTGACTAATCGTTCTATCATTTGTCCAATCGCTATTTCGTATAGATCAATTCTTTTCTCTGGCAGTTTACCTTCATACTGATAATACACTGCAACAATTACACTCGCTAATTGCGGATTGATTGCTAATTGAAAAATATCTTTGTTTTTCGTAATATTATTATATAATCGATTAGTTTCGTATTCTTTGACACGTCTTCCTGTTTTAATAGAAATATCTTTGATACATTCCATATATGAACTGCAAAATAATTTCAGAGCATCGTTCGACATATCTTCAATAGTTAATCTTGGAACATAAAAATTAATTTCTTCAAAATAATTCCCTTCAATACGACTTGTTACAATAAATCGATTTCCAATCGTAGGATCTTTTGTATTATTGATTTCCTTATCTTCATAAATTGAATACGTAAGTTTATTATTTGTTACGTCATAATCAATTCCTCGTTCTAACAATGTATTGATTTCTTTCATTAATTCAGATCGATCTGCATGAGCAGGAACTTCATCCAATCCTTCGAAAATAATTAGAACATTTCCCTGTATTAACGATTTCATGATGAAAGATGACAGTCCGTTTCGCTCTTCATCATTGAAAAATATTGAATTGAAAGTTGGATTTTCATAGATAAACTGCAGCAAAGTTTTTTTTTGTTCCTTTTGATTTTCTTTCAATTGATCAACATATTTCCAAATTGGAATAAGAATCGGGATTTTCTCCTTAATATAAAAACTACCGTCAAACAACGTATTTTCCTCCTGTAAGCTCTCCTTCGCCATGTTGGTTACTAACCATTTTGATAGAGTAGTTTTACCTGAACCTGGATGACCTAGAATTATAAAATGCTTAAATAAATTGTATGCCTGCTGGATTTGATATTGTTTTGCTTCTTTAAGACAATTTTTCTCTAGAATACTTTTCTTCAATTGTTTCACCTTGTCTTTGATAGAAGTTGCTTCGTTTTTGTTAAATATTTTTTCGTTACTCAACAAAACATTTAGCCATTGATCAATCATAAAGTCTTTGTAAATACTTGCAGAATTGTATTCATTTCTTTCCATAATAGCTCGAGTTAGTTTTCGCATTTCATTTTCATCGAAAAAATCGTGAGATAACAGTTTACGCTTGAATTGCTCATTAATTTCTACTGTTTTCATCGCTTTAATGGACGGATGTGTTGGATCGAATTTCAATTCAACATATACGCTTTGCAATGATAAACTGATATTACTATTCGAATATCCTAAAATAGACACGTGGCCATATTCGTGAATAAGATAGTTCAAATATTTTTGGCGAATATTTTCTTGTCTGTCTGCCAGAGATAAACTTTCGCGTATCAACGGTTTAAATGATTTGAGATTTTTTATGAATTCTAATAAATCTTTTGGAGTGTTACCATATTGAAGTTCTTTCATATTCTCCAATAATAGCATATCTGATGTTTGATTAAATCCTTTAGTTGTATTTGACGTAACAAGTTTATACATTGGCAATGATCGTCTACCGGTCACGCTGAATATCCATTTTAATAAATTCGAAAAATGTGGATCTGACAATCCGGTCTCAAATCCAATAAATAATAAAGTTTTTCTTTTCATAAGTGATCCCAAGTTTGATTGGTCAAATTGCTCTTCATGAATTCGAGTGTAATCATCACTACTAAAAATTACAGTATCTGGCTCTCGAAAATATCCATGTACATGAAGAATGTAATTTTTTAGATCCTTTAATGAATTGTGAATGTCTGCTGTGCAATATTTACTCCAAGTTAGCGGTTTTCTATCAAGTATATCTTCTAGCAGGCAGTCATAGTTAGTTGTTATAATAGGGCATTCCAATTCTCCTACAGATTTTATCAGTTCCGAATCTTTAACGACCAAATTTCCTAATGTTTCCGTTAACCATAATTTGTAAATATCAACTTTTGCAGCACCACTTTCCTTTTCGAAGCAACATTTTATTTGGTCGGCAACATGTACGTAGTCATCAGCTTCTGCGGTATTACTCTGAAATGTGCTATTGAATTCTTCAAAGTCTTTGTCACTGATCAATCCTGATTGATGACATCGTTGAAGACCATGTTGTAATAATCCTTTCCAATGAGAAAAATTTTGTTCGTGGTTTGCTGTATAACTGGATACACCTGTACCGATAAATATCAGTGCATTATTTAAAGCTACGGCATTTTTAACGTTTTGAATTTCAGAAGCCATTCGTTTAGTTTAGGACTCGAAATTACAAATATCTGAAAACAACAGTATAACAATAAAGAATATTTCGTACAATAGAGATGATTGAAGATACACACTACAGTAAAAGTGCGACGTTTTCTGAAAATGTGGTTCGACATTCAAATCTATTTTTCGGCAGCTTATTGTTTTTTCAGTTTGATGCGGATAGATAATACTGATATTTGGAGATTCAGATGTTAAGATCTCACAGTATAGTCGTCTTGAATCGATTGGATCTCGATCACACTGCTTCCAGGCAATTTTTCTAAAATGTCTGAAATGTTGTTTAGTCTAATATAACTAGTTTCACGAATGAGCTTCCATTAATAATATGCTAGAAAAATACTTCTGACTGTGCCGATATATGATATCTAGGAAGAGGTATTGTATGTCAACCAATAAACACATAATAGGATCAGATCTTGATATATGAAGATCTTCTCTACTAAAATTCAGATATCCCGTTTTCCGGTCAAAATCTTGTAATCGTCTTTGCACAAATGACGTTGAAGGTGAATTTAAGTAGTCTGCTTGTCTCAATAAAATTTTAATGAAATTGATTTTTCATTAGAATCAATTGCAATCAGCATTGATTGCAATTTAATTTACGAACTTAACAAATTAGTATCAAAATGAAATGATAAAACTATTATATCCAGTAAAGATTGAGTCTGCCGTATATTTTCTATTTAATGAAATGTTACGAGGAAATGTGTTTCATTTTTAATAGGTTTCATTGGTGCAATCTCGACTATGGCTAATTACAAAAGAAGAAACGGTAAAAAAATATCGCAGTGAATGTAAACTCTGACACATAAATATAGATGTATGAGTAAATTGGAAAAAATTGAAGGCATCTTTAATGGAGTAAAAAAGTAGTAAAAAGTAGAAAAACGTGCCTTATACTGTTTCGAATACTCACCTGCGTCTGTTTGCTTTCCGCAAAATAATTTTGTGCGTCAGATGAAAATCAAAGTGTTTGACCTTTTTCTTTTACACACAAGAGAATGCAAAGATTTTTTTCTTCCTATTCCATTACGTATATCCTACTTAAACTGCTTTTTTCCAACAAAAAAGAATGATTCTTCGATTTTCTGATAGTTTGTTAATTTCAAATCAATATTTTCATAGAAAAAAGTTGTACATAAAATAGTCTAATTGTGCTGTTCGAAATATATTTTTTTCTTGATGTCTATTGCGTCGAATTGATTGATGCATATGTCGGCTTCCTTTGAATGTCAACGATGGCGTGCTATTAAACCTGAGCTTGAACGAAAATAAAAATAATCGAAAGAGAGCGTAGGGGTAAAGTGCAGTCATAAATGATTTTTCTTCAGTGACACTACGCACCCACACGCAATAAGATTGCTTATCCTTTGAAAACATATTTGTTGCAGTAGCCCTCTTTTTATGGGTAGACAAATGAGCTCAAAAGCTAGAAATCATCGAACAATGTTACTAATTTCTTGGTGATCTCGATAATTATGAAATTTGAGCAGAGCAGAAGCTCAGCACGTTCTTATACGAACACGACTGCTTTGCTTAGATTATTAACCAATTTATGTGTGCACGAAATGCATATATTTACTTGCTTCATTGTCCCATGTAAAAAAAAGGAAAATGATCAGATTATGATTGATTAATAATTATAAGTCATCAATTATAATCAGAAAAACATTGGCTCACAGTTGTTAACCGATTAAAACCGATTAAGTTTGACTATAATCGATTAGGAATTTGTTAATAATTGATATAGAATGGATTAAAATCTACTACTCCAGAGATGTGTGTGCGTGAGTGTATCTTCTCTTCAATATCACTCACACCCTCAAGAAATTGGTATTCCAGGGCAACGATCAATCAATATGGATTTTTATGGTATCTGAAAGCGCAAAAAGTCGATAATTTTACTTCAACCGCTCAGTCCTAATCATAAAAACAATTATGTAAAGCTAGCTTAATTTTCATTTATATGGTTTTGTTTTCAAGATTGACAGAAGAGTACCCAGGTCGAGCAATCATATTCTAAGATCTGTTAAGATCTTGCATCTGATCTTATATGATCTTGCACGATCATACGAAAATCTGACAAAAAAATTGTAGTTCCTGAGATCTGAGATCAATTCGCATTCGCACAATCAGATTCTTGAAAGATCTTACACATTAATACGATCTTTCAAGAATCTGATTGTGCGAATTGATCTCAGATTTCCCCAGGTCGATAAAAACGGACCACCGTAAACCGGAGTAACATTACCATAAACGGTCGTTTTTGCATCGTATTCCGTCGTAAAACGGCCGTTTTAAGCTGTATTAAGGCGTTGTAACAGGGGCAATATTACGGCCATACACGGACACCGTCAGAGATGTCATAATATCCTAACACTGGGTATCGTCGACATACCAGTCACGATATCCATTCAAGTGGATATCTAAAATGGATACTAAAATGAATACCCATGTTCCTCATAGCTGAGGAANTGATATATGGCTCATTGAAAACATATGGGCTTATAATAAAGAGAAATTAGAAGAAGAATTTGAAAATATACCATTATTAAAAAAAGAATTGTAACAATCTGGAATATAATCACTGCACCAATGTGTCCCAAATGGATCAGCTCAATGCCCAGACGACTACAAGCTTTGATTAAGAAAAACGGCTATTCAATCAACAAAAAAGAATATGGCAACGTATAAAAATATAATTTATTATATTATTGATTGTTGTACTTATGATAAAAATTAATTATTCTAGATGTTTTTATCAATAAACAATCTACCACGTCATAGGAAAAAAACCAGTGGCAAATCTAGGAATTTTTAGAGGGGACGGCGCTTTCTAAATTATATAATACGACCTAGAGAAGTTTTTTTTCGAAAATTTATAAAGCAAAGTACTACAGTTTTCTTTCCATTGCTTATTTAATTTTTGCGCAATATATGTATAATTTTATGGAAAAAACAATTTTTTTAGAAATAAAGTTGCGCAATAAAATCTAAAAACTAATCGATGGCTGAACTTAGCGAATTCATCCATGCAAATTAGTTATAATTAACCAGATTTTTCTAATTACTTACTTTCATGATTTTTTGTGGAACTTTTATTATTAAACTAAAACAGGCTTCGACCGTTTGACACCAACATCTTGTGGTTTATTTTCTTATTGAAAGATATGATTTCGTGAATATAAGAATCGCAGAAATATTTCGGGTAGCACTTTAAAAAAGACAGAAATGAAGCTGAAAATGAACATACGCTATTTATATTTTTTGATCTACTACTTATGTAATATTCAAGATGATGGCAATCAATTATAGTTTTACGATTCCCTTCGGTTATTCATTTTATTTTCGACCTTCTAATATTATTTAAGCCTTTAAAAATATTTCGTTGTCCCGTCTATTCTCAGGGGATGGCGAGCGCCTGGTAGTCGAACTGGTAGATCCACCAGTGGAAAAAAGATCCTCACTAGTATTTGAGTGTATAAATATTCTTTGTAAGTGAGAACTAGAAGTGTAAAAATTTAGGATAATATTCACCTAGTTGCTAGTTATTATATACCCAAGTTTGAGAATTTTTTGATTTCCAAAAAGGGAGAAAATAAAATTTTATATGTAGTACCAAGACTTTTGGATCACCCTTTATTATAAGAGAAAATATCAAAACATGACTAGTATTATATTTTATTATCGTGCTCAAAGCAATTAAACCATAACAAAAACTTATTACATTGAAGAAAAGTGAGTAAACAAACATTTTTTGCAGTCAATGATGCTCGATGAGGGTGCATAAGAAAACAGCTTTAAAAAAATACTCGTTCAATGGAAGGCCATGTTGCTTGCACTGACAAATATTTTAAACTAAGTTGATATCAACAAGAATACAAATGTTTTTTGATAAAAAGTAAAATCGTATGAACAGCGCTATCAATGGGCAGTAAATAAAATAATTAAGAACAGAGGATAGGAAGACTGAAATACGTATAGTGGCGGCCATACGATTTTATATCGTAAAAATACTTATCAGCATATTTACATCAACCGTAACTTACTGTCCGCAAAGAAAATATCAGGTGTGTTCTTCTTTCTTGAAGAATTCAAATTAGATATATTTTCTTGAAGATTTCAAATTAGATATGCTTTCTTGAAGAATTCAAATTAGATATATTTTCTTGAAGATTTCAAATTAGATATGCTTTCTTGAAGAATTCAAATTAGATATGTTTTCTTGAAGATTTCAAATTAGATATGCTTTCTTGAAGAATTCAAATTAGATATGTTTTCTTGAAGATTTCAAATTAGATATGTTTTCTTAAAGAATTCAAATTAGATATGCTTTCTTTCTTTTTTTTATTATAAAGAATGCGTTCACTACCCATGAAAAATAAATTAAAAAAAGAGCGGACGATAACGCGTTCTCGAGATAAAAGATTTCGTTGTGAAGACGCCTTTTTCGACCAGACAAACTTGTAGTTTCGAAGTAGTGAATATCCGAATGAACTACACTTACATATGTCTGAAGTGTTAAATTTTCTATTTGTATTAAACAAAATTTATTCTGACAACAAAAATTATACTTAACACTGATCCATTGGCGTTTACAAAAAGATTAATAAATTCAAAAATAAATTTAAAGCACTCTAATTTCTTTTAAAGTAAAATATTGAAAATTTAACTTTTTAATATTTTTTGGCATTTAATAGACGTTTTCTAATCTAGCTTACATTAATAAAAATTCGATACAAAGCTGTTCAAATTCAATTAAAATTCATATAATTACACTGTCATTTGTAGAATTAGTATTAAATAATTTCAATGCTAATGGACAGCCGACATTCCAACCTAAAACAATGTTCAGGTGAATGAATATTGGAATTACTGTAACCGAGTGCTAACGTCACCTGCGTATATAATATGAACAAATAGAGTTCGACTTTTTTCCTAATAAATCACCTGATTGATTCTATATTGTTTTTCTCACGTATCCAGGTCGAAAAATCTGGCAAAAGATCTTATGAAGCACATACAAGATCTTGGAGTACGGGCGAAATCTTACAAAAAATTGTAGTTCCTGACCCCGGTCGAAGAAAACGATCAGTAAACGGTCGTATACGATACAAATACGGCCGTATGTTCTATAGAATACGATAATATTACGCCGACTTTACGAAGTTTTACGGCTGATATACGGTGTCGGGGAATGTCATAATATCCACAACTAGGGTATCGAGATGAATACCCAGATAGGATACTCAGTTGGATGGATATCTACGTATCCTCAGAGCTGAGGAATTTGAGTGCATTTGGTGTAACGAGATTGGGTATCGGAAATTTTCCTACTGTCAGGTCCTACTTCAAACAAATTAATATAAGCCACAATTCAAATAACATACATGTGACGATCCACAACAACACCAACTACACAGCATGCTACAGTTTTTACCCGACTTCCTTGAGCCATTGTGATGAAAGTCGTAATAAATTGTTATCAGGTAAAAATGAAGCTCTTCAACGAACATTTACCTGGAATTGCACGCTATCTGCAATACTCATTAAACAAATCTGTACATATCGATAAGCATTGGCATAAAGCTGACTACATGAATACAATAAATTTTAACATAGCATCACGTTCCCTTATTCATAATTATAAAGCCACGTATTTCTACAATAGGGTGTCCGTTTCCGATACCCATTCTCGTTACACCAAATGCACTCAAATTCCTCAGCTCTGAGGAACATGGGCATTCATTTTAGTATCCATTTTAGATATCCACTTGAATGGATATCGTGACTGGTATGTCGACGATACCCACTGTTAGGATATTATGACATCTCTGTGCCTTCTGAAGAATTTTCTTTATACATAATTTACACTTCTATTATACTTATTATCTCCCCATGTCGCACAAATCAATCGAGAAGAATCAGTTAACAGCGTTTTTTTTTTTTATAAAATTCGATTAGCTGCGGTTTTCGATCGGTGTTGCTGTCTGCTACTAACTTAAGATGGGTTTCACTGGTGTATGGTATTGATGCGTGGGTATAAGTTCTGGTTGTTCAAATCCATGTCAAACCGCACCCACATTGACACACCCTTTGATTTAAATACACTTTTCATTAAAAAATCTATGCTATTTGGGAACTCTTATTTATTTCGAATGGAAGGAAGAAAGTATATAAATAATCTCAAAAATTAAAGTTAAACAGACAAAAGAATTGAAAAGTATTCGTGCAGGAAAACACACTTTGATTCTATTAGAGGGAATATAAAATAAGTTCAAGTGGTAGTTTTTAATAGTCAATCTTCAAACTTGTTCTTGAGCTGCGGACCTTACGGTTTGCTGGCGTCTATCGTCAAATGAAACAATGACGATAATTGCACATGGACGATGCGCAGCAGCGTTCCGAGACTGTTCATATGAGCTGACAATCGAAGGTACTTATCGTCAGAGCTATTCTTCTTCAAGAAAAAAATCACACAATTCCTTCGTAAATGTGTCGATTCGTACCGTTTGAGTCGACGATATCGGTGCTGTGAGCAATGTTTGGTAGAATCAAATAGATTCTGGAGCTCGTTGACTCTCTTTTCTGTTTGGTGAAAGATCAGGAAGATACTACTGAATCGTATTGCATTGAAGGTTGGTTTTCTTCAAACCAAATGTCAATTTCATATGCACGGTTGCTATCAATTGAACTTCATACTCTGTTGTAACACTGGTAGCTGAAAGTTCTGATGCCACTATAATCGAAACCTAAAGCCACAAGAATATACTTTGACTACTCTATATGATCTATTTTCGATACTTCTCTTCGAATTTGTTTCATGACATTAGTTAAGATATCCTACGTACGTTTAAATAGCATTGAAATCGACGACGATTGAACGGAGTCAATATTTCAATTCACTCAATATATTCACATATGTTATATTTTTTCGAAGATTGAAACAAGACAAAATTATATACAAATACAGAAGTTTCATTCCTTTTTTGGAACACATAAGAAAAACATGTACAGAAAAAAAAACGATAATCATGCGTACGAACAATTAATTTTAGGCTTCATTTTCTTTTTCTATTCAATAATCGATATGGTGGTGTTATTTGATGGCGTCGTTCGAATTCTCGAGCACGTTCTCTCCATCGTCGTATAGGTGTATTTTGTAAACGTTTCACTGAACGTGTTACTTCACCGGTACCATTCGACGATGAAATAATTTTATTCGAATTTCTTAATGCTTGTTCAATGAGATTCTGCTCAGGTGTATTTATGATTGTTAATGATGATAGTGTCGATAGGATCGTTGACGAAGGTTTACTGGTTAATTCAGTTTTACTATCATCAAGTTTCTGTTGTAATGATATTGTTGATGTACTCGTTGGTACAATCGAACGATTCTGTATATTTTCCGATGAACGTTGTTCGAAAGCTCGCACTTGTCTTAGAACACGACCTGCCAGTTCACCTTTGAGTTGAAGAATACTTTCTCGACCACCATTGAGTACACCAATATTCTAAACAAAAAAAAAAGAAAGAATAGATTTGTTTGCTTTTCAATACTATTACTATCATCCATGAGAAAAAAGATTATATATATTTTATTTAGTATAGATCAAACAAACAAAAAGTCAAGATTAAATCCACAGAAAAAGTTAAACTCTTTATGTTTGCATCATGTTTACCTCGTCGTTTTCTCCAAGTGTTTTCGAATGAAATAATTCATTAGTGGTTTGAGACAATGAACAAGATAATGAACGTTCTTTACATGTGGATGTTAATGAACTTGTCGAAATTAAATTTGATATTGATGATGATAAACGAACAGGCATTTTAGGAGTTGTCGATTTTAGTTCATCTGTTTTTATCGTTGGAGGTGTCGTACGATTCATTGATAAGCTGAAATTAACATGTTCTTCATCCTGAAAAGAAAAGAAAAGAAAAGAAAAGAAAATAGTTTTGTTTTCTATCAACAACGAATTTACGTCTGAATCAGTTAATCGAATACAACGATTTTCATTTCGCCTTAAAATCTCATCGAGATCATTTGTTTGACAAACATCTTGCATTTCAATTGATTGTTGTTCACCAGGAGCAACGATAGTTTGTGATAAAGTTTCATTGTCATTATTAGGTATATCCATTGCATTCGATTGATCGCGTTGTTCATTTTCAACGTGATTCTTTTGACGTTCTACATCTGTTTCATCGATAAATGCTACATCCAATGAGCCATTTTCTGGATGTGTTTGTTCAGTTGAAAATGCTCGTAATGATTGAATATCTTCATGGCCAACCACAACAGCTAGATTGAGTTCATTGGCTATGTCGTCCTCGTCATCATACGATTCTTGAGTGAGATTGAGATTACTTGGCATCGATTCAATGTTTTGTGTTTGCTCATCTGGTTCGTCGTCATCACTTGCATTTTGTTGTTGACTCGATGGCAACGAATGAGAATAATTATTGAGCATACAAACGACATGGCGTGTTTGTTGTTGACCACCACTGGATGATATTGAACGACGTGGCCGATAGGCTGTTGTTGAAAGTGATGTACTAACAACGTCATCGGAGTGACGACGTGGTACACCGAAACTTGAATGCATCATTGAGGATCCTGCCATTTGTTGAGATGACGATTGAGTGGATCCGTTGTTTGGTTTGATGGGAGATGGAGGAGATTGAGATAGAGACGAGGAACCCACTGTTGATGTTACTAACATAGGTGCATGTATGGCAACTAGAGGTTTTCGTTCGGCTTTCTAAAAATTCAAAAAGGAGATTGTGAAAGGTTGGATACGAGAAAAACTAACTCGGCTCGATTTTGGCCATTTCCATGAATCCAACAGATTGAGTCTAAATTAGAAAACAAATGAATTAATTTTTCTCGAAGAAATCGAATTACTTTTTTGCATCGAGTGATTTATTGATACACGCAGCAGGTGCTGCGTTCGTTAATAGTGAAGGCTGCATTTCGGATGGTTGAAGAGCAACTAGAACAAACAAATCAAAAAAAAGCTATTATTAGCTATTGACACTGGTTAGTTTGTCAATCAACCATTTGGTGTTGTTGTTGATGATGATGATGATGACGACGAAGCAGCTGATGCTGTATTAATAACAGCATTTGTAAAACGTAGTGGCACTTCATCGGTGAAATGAAGTAGTTGTGGTAAATGGGAATGTTCAATTTTAAAAGGAAAACCTGGATCATTACTACTGCCAGGAGTTTTTTTCTTTCGACGAAACGCTGATATTGGACTTGTAAAACGATTCATATCGGGTAGGGATGATTTTTCTTGAGTTGTCTTTGTTTTACTAAAGAAAAGAAAATTTTAGGTTATAACTTCATCGATGAATATTTATTTACCCTCTTTTAGAATTTCCACCATTTGGATCGTCGCTTGATTTTCGTTTTGTTGTCGTCGTTGAACTGGATGACGACGATAAACAATGTCCACTAATGCTATTTTGTTGATAATGGTAACGATGTTCACGTGTATGAGACGAAGATAATTTTCCGCTTTGGTCTAGAAAAGCATTGGTTTGATCGCGACTATCATTGTTCGAGCCAGATCGACGCCGCAATCGATTTGTCATATGAACAAGAAATTCTAAAAGCCCAATCACATTAAATTATTCAAAAACCAAAACTAATTACCTTTCACAGAACCACTACGACGTTTTTTGGCATTCGCTGGATCGTTGATTTTTCCATTGCTAATACCATTGTCGTTTCCATTTTCAATCGCAAAACTTTCATCTGCATTCACTACTGCTTCTTTTTGTCTCATTTCTAAAAGCATCTGTGATCGTTCGTAGACTGAATCGGCAACATAGCCAAGCTTAGCCGCATTAATAATTAAAACTTCGACAATATCACTAACACTTGTTGCACATTGTTCAGTCATAACACTTGCTTTACCTTCGACTGCTGTACGCATGATACCAGGACCAACGCAGATAGCTAAATTTTTTGCATTCATTTTATTATCACGTTCATTCAAGGTAATTTCATGTAGAAATCGTAAGATATATATCAATGCATGTAGATGTTCATCGGGCAAAAGCAGAAGAATATTAAGATAAATATCCACTTTTTTATCTGATGATAATGAACGCATAGAAAAACAATCGAGCAAGAGATCTTGTAATGGATATGTTATTAATGGGTACGTTAGACGACGGAGAAATTCTTTAAATAATGAGCAAACATCAAATACTGTATTCGACGGGGATAAACTTGGCGTAAGTGGACCATCTTCTATTCGAGCCTAGGATTGGAAGACGAAAAAAAAAATAGTTTTTATGTCGAAGGAAAAATATTCCTATGATTTTTTTTTACCATAAGTTCTTTAACACGTTGTGATCCACCTGATTTTCGAAAGAGACCTTCATGTTTTATTGAACGACGTATACAATCGAAACACCAACGTAAAAATATCGGTACTGTTAAATCAACATTCTCTACTTTGACTGATATTGTGTCCATTTGATGAAGAGGCACATTAAATACGCGTGAACCTTGTTGCTGCTGTTTTGGATTATTGGTTATATGAGGTGATGGTTGATTAATGATTATATTGCGATATTTATTTGTATCAATGCGTAAACCAGCATTGTTAAGATCATTGGCAATAAATTCACGAACACTCCCTTTTTCTTCAAGTGCAATAAAATTACGCATGGTTGATTATTTTTGGTTTGTTGTCTTGTTGGCAATACAAGAGAATGCTTAGAACTACTGATGGCTAGATGATGGTTCTAACATGTCTAGAAAATAAGGAAAAGAAATGATAATCACAATTTCAATTTAGTAAAAATAAACATCTATATAAAAAAATCGAAATCTTGAAAGAAACGAACGAACATAAAAACATACGAGACAGAGAATTCAGCATGTCCAATGCGCTTGCCGGGCGAAATGAATAGATAATTCTGTTACGACTGACATCTATTGAGAAAATCATCTTCGTCATTATTTTCAAACAGCACTATGTATTCATAGTAGTTTTATTGCAATTTTGGCCATATTTATGGATCCATCCGATATCGGAAAGTGTTTGTTTAGGTTTGTTCTGAAAGTCAACTCAGTTGATCTTATAAGTGTTTTCTGTTCGCACAATAGTTTCGATCGCCATCATTAGTACTATCAATGAGTGTATAATGATAGAAGCAAGAAAAACAGTTCTGGCTGGTTCTTTGATTTTTGCCTTTTGGTATAGGTGCTGGAAGGCGAACGACAGAACGAGAAACAAATGCTAGATACATACGCACTATGTTTTGCTGCTGTTTTCTCGGCATCTGTAGTATCACCAAAAAATACAATCATGATAATTTATCACGGCACAAACTCTATGATTAATCTGTGCAAAAACATACTAGAAGAGACGACGGTGTTTTTTCTGCTAAAGAACGAAACAGAACGCTCGTTTTCTCCTTTGAGACTAATATGGAACACATAACTAAGCGGCAAACCAAACGGACTAGCAAAGAGAGAGAGAAAAACGGGAAGTTGTTGTCGAGTAGAATCAAATATTATTTCCAGGCAACTTAAGCAATACGATCAATGGATAATTCTCTATTTCCTACAGTGCCTGTATTTTTGGATCGTTCAAGTTTAGATCAAAGTTGGGGTTTTCGTCTGCAAGGTGGAATCGATTACAGATTGCCACTATCAATTAAAAAAGTGAGTATATCGATTTCATAAGAACTAATCTAATAATTATTATTCGTTATATTCAGGTCTCACCGAATACACCATCACACAATAAATTATATGCAGGCGATGGTGTTACCGCTATTAATGGTCAAGATGCAAGTTCTATGAAACATGAGGATGCTGAAAATTTACTTCGCAATGCGTTACAAATACAACTGACGGTGCGACGGTATGTTGTCACATAGATTAACATGAAGTCATCATTTTTTAAATGAACAATTTCTCTCGTTTTGTTTGCCTAGAGGTCAACTCGCTGCGGTTCGACCCTCAAGACCACCCGTTAAATTCGGCGCTTCATCACAACCACATGTTAATTCAGCACTGCAAAATACAACTACACCCAATAACTATCGTCGTTTTTAATCAAGTGTACTTACTAATTTTGTTTTTCGTCTTGTAATATTCGATAGCATTAAAAAAATAACAAAACAACGAGTTCATATACAATCCTTTGTTTCTCTCAAGTTTATTTTTTTCTTCAGTTGATGAAACGAAAAAAACGAAAAAGAAAAAAAAGAAAACACGAGTAGAGAAACCAAACGAAAGAACATTTGTGTTATCTCACGGGATCAGCAAGTTCTCTCTGTTGAGTTTAATCAATGAAAAAGAAGAAAAACCATGACATACACACACACACACACACTCAAGCAAAAACTTATACAATCTGTCACAAGAAAAAAGAAAGAAAACAATAAACGAAAATGAAGAGTTAATCATCATATATGAACATACAGTAATGTGTATGTAATTCTATGATATAGAAGCAAAAACGGAGAAACAAATAACAAAGAAAAGATATGAGTAGCGTTACACATACACAAACGATCAACTGTCAACACAACAATAAATTGCTTTCATGTGTATCCAGCAAGTCAAGTGTTTTTGCTAAGTATATGGACATGAATTTTTGAGTGTGCATATATATATATATATGTATATATATCTTATGGAAATAGTGATTCATCGTTTGAGGGAAAGTTAGGCGTTTGTTTTTTTTTCTCTTTTTTTTTGCAAAATAAAATGGCACTCTTTCTCTCTTTGATTTTCTCACTCGAAAACAAATGACCTTAATCCAGTATATACGAACAAAACAAACGTACACACAAAACAATGTTCTATACATATGACAACAAGAAAAGAAAAGAAAAGAAAACGACGAGCGAGATTACAAGAGAAAAGAGGGGGACAAGAAATACTGAATGATTATCCGTTCATAAATGAAAAATCAACATCAGTATGACGATTAAATGGTAATGATTGATTGAGGGCTTGACACTAGAAGAGAAAAATAAGTTTTGTTCATGTTTTTCGTTTCCAATTAGATTCTTACTTCTCGACGTCTACGATCTTCTTCGCGTCGTTTAGCAATCTCTCGTTTCTGTCGTTGTTCATCGTCCATATTCATTTCTTGCTGTGGATTCAATGATGCTGATAATGAGTTTTGATGCATTGATGGCGGTGAGGGAGATGCATCCGACAAGGTTGATGCAGTTTGTTTTGTTGAATTACGACATGATGTTTCATTAACATGATTACCATTCGTTTCTCTACAAAAACAAACTCGTACTCCAAAGTTCGAGATAGGTCTCGAGACTTACTTTCGAGATAACAATCGTGCTTGTTTCGCTTCATCTTCTCGTTTTTTCGCTTCTTGTTCTTTGTACAATTTTTCCTGTAATAGAAAAGAATAGAATTTAAAGAATTCGATTTTTCGAAGTTTCTTACTTGTTCAGCTTTGAGTTTAGCTTGTTTTTGATATTGCATAAAGCGATCTTGCGCTACTTTATCATCAGGTTTGACTGTTGATGATGACGCTGATGTGGTAGCAGTTTTAGCAGCCAGCGATAAAAAGTTATCTCTTCTCAATGAACTAGCGCTAGTTAAACGCGATAGACTTGAATCCTGAAGCAAGAAGAAAAAAATCGGAATTCAATAAAATGACTTCATTTGTCTTACTCGTTTCGATGAGTCATCGTCTCCCGTGTGTTTTGCAGCTGGTGAAGTCGTGGGTATGGAGTCATCTGAAAGATCATCATCATTTCCACCTAGGTGAAAACTCGGTCGTCTTTCAGTTAAATCGTTCGCTAAAATATATTATAGTTTTATTTAAGAAACGAACAGGAAGCATTAGAAATTTTTTATTTACCATTATTGCCACTCTCAAATCTAGTTCTACCCATATCATCTTGAATAGAAAAACGCTTTCTAAATTATCATTTCTATAAATCTATGCGTACCTTTTCTCTTCGTGAGATTATCGACATTGATGTCAAGATTTGAGGATGTCTATTCAAAAAGCAAATCGTTAATTATCAAACCCAACACGAATAGGATGTACTGACCTGATCTTTTGTTCTTGCTGATACAGCAGCACCATTAGCAGCTGATTTGATATCGTCGATGCCTAAATAAATCATTCTTATTTTTATAAGAGATCAACTACTCTTGTTGGCTATTCATATATGTATGTTTATTTGCTGAGCGTATCGACAGATCCTTTTGAGATATGAAACGCAAGCCTTTGTCAGTATCATTATTAGTCCGAATTTTTTTTTCAATCAATTTTTATTCCTTTTGTTCGACTGAATTTTGGGTTATGATTTTTTTTGCGAGATAGATATAGAAAGAAACGAGCTACAAATATACGCGCAGTGTATACAGTTTGTTGAGCTCTAATGTACGACACGTAAAAAAAGGTTAGAAAGAGAGAGAGAGAGAAACGAAACACACTAATAGTAATACAGAATACTGATTCGCATGAATTCGGATCTGAATAAGAATAATTATAATGTCGAATATCGACAATTACGAAAAAACAAAAAAAAAGAGAAGGAAGAAGTTTGTTTCTTTTGTGTGTAAATGTTTTTAGATGCGGAAGGGATAATGTACATAAGTTTGAGAACACGCTGATGTGATCTCAAGAATACATAGAATTTGCCACTGTATATGTATATAGAAACAAGAAAAAACAAAAAGAGATTATTGTACAAGAAAAACACATTAACAAGAAAAAAACAAAAATTCAAAATTCATCATTCTAAGTCATAGAGAGGAAGACGAAAGAGAAATAGTTGCTTGTGTTCCAAAAACAAAACGAACAGAAGGAACAATTTAAATTAATAACCGTATTATATTATCCTTTGTAAAAAAAAAAACGAAGTTTTATTTGCTTTAGTTATTAGTATCCATAAGCGCAATTATATAAGTAAAGAGCGATAGAAGAGAAAAAAGATAAGTAGAAAAAGTCGTCGTTTTTTTTTATTTTGTTCTAGTTTCATTTCTGAACAAGGATCTGTCGAACAGCAGCAGACTATTTCTCTTTTCATTCTCTTCTCTCATGAGAATATTGGACAAAAACAAAAACATACGAAAAACAAAATTCAATAGACATGTATATGAATTGAAAGAGAAAATGAATAAAAACATTGAGAGAGAGAGAGAGTGCAAAGGAAATTTTTTTAATTTATATGCAGATCATCTAACCTGACTCGGAGTCAGAGTCGCCTCCATTGTGTGATGAATCAGAATCGCTCTCTGATTGTGAACTTTCACTTAAACGTTTTGATAGAATTGGCGCAGCAGGAGCCGTCGACGATAATGAAGGAGGATTTATTTGACCAGTTGAAGCGCCGCTTGTTGAATTATAAATTGAAGAATCTGAAACATCCGAATATAGGATAACAAGAAAGACAAAATTTTCTTCTGATCACAAACCTCGTTTTGCTAATGAAGTAGTGGATGGTTGTTTGGTTTTAGTGCCTAATTGTGTTTGCACTTTTTCAAGACGTTTTTGAATTTCTTCTTTCTTCTGAGCATTTTGAGCTTTGGCAAGATTGCGTTTTTCAGGATTGGCTAAAATAAAATTAGATTTTATTTCTGGCGCTACTGTAAATTGATTCAGATTTATTTACCTGCTGATGCTGCCGCTTTTGAAGTTGTTTTTTCTAAGGAGATGAAAATAGTAGAAGTAAGAGAAATGTTTTCTTTTTCAGAGTTAATTACCAGATGTATTCGGTTGTTTACGTGGTTTTCGTTTAATAACTTGATTGACATAGGCTTCTAATTCTCGTAATGTTGAAGGTTTGAGCATTTCAAAATCGATTTCCATTTCATCTGGACTTGAATCACGTAACGATGGTTCTCGACGATGAATAATCTTGAGAAACGAAAGGAAAATTTAGAATTTTTTAATTGCCTGCTTTTTAAGACAAACTTCAACAACAGGACCAAGTTTTTCACTCGGCAAATTATTAATATCAAGACTTAGTTGACGTTTTTCTTCATAAGTCATTGGTTTAGGATTTTCTTCATTTTCAATATCAAGTGTTGACATCACTGATGGAACATTCGTCGTTGATTGTATTGTTTTAGGATCAGGTTTCTTTGGTGTTCTAAATAAAATGAAAAATTTTATCTTGGGTTTTTTCCTATTCCTTTTTCAAAAAAAATTTCTACAAACCGTTTTGGCCCAGTGCCAGCTCCACCACCAGCACGACTACCTTTACCGGAACCTCGACTAGCTAAACCGGCACTAATTCCAGTCATAGGTGTAACATTTTTCGTTGCTTGTGGAGGTTTAGAAACGTTTGCATCGCTAACATGATATTGATTCATATGAGTACTACTAAATTGACTTGTACCATTGGGAGCTGGAAGGCCACTACTTGCTGAATAGCCAGTTGATGGTGTTGATGTAAGTAGGCCTGCAATAGCAGAGTTTTCTTTTTTCTTGCTAGCCGTTGGTACAGCTGAATTACGTGTAGCTGTTGGCGGCATTTGTGACTGCGTATTGGTAAGTGGATTTGGTGGCAATAGAGATGGATTTGTGGATGTTAAAGAACTAAAACGATTTGTATCATTGACTGTATTTGAATTCATAGGTGTTGAGGTGTTATTCGATAGATTCGACATTTGACGAGGACCACGAACTTTTGTTTTATTTCGTTTAACTTTTGGTTTACGTTTACGATTTACTACAAGACGATCGTTTTCTCGTTGAATCAATCCATTTATTGTATCGCCAAAAACTTTCAATTGATCTTGAAGAACACGTAACTGTCGTAGAGTATTTTCATCATTCGTTTGCATTTCATCATTTGAACTTTCGTCAGACGACGCACCGTCGTCTGAACTTATCATCATAGATGTTTGCGGTACACTACTACTACTACTGCTGATATTCGTATGATTTTTTGATGGATTGCGACTATGTTTTCGTGTTGCCGTTGATGGTAATGGTCCATTATTGCGTATGGTACTAACTGATGAAGACGACGGCACTGGTGGTGGAGGCGGTAGTGGTGGATCAATTTCAAGAGTTGGCATCGGTGGTGGCTCATCGGGTAATTTTGCATATTTATTTTCGAACATTTGCTGCAAAACAAAAAATTCATAAAATTTACATTTCTATTCAATATGTGACAAAAACCTTTATCGTATCGGTAGAAGATAAAGATAGTCAATACATACGTTCTGAAATAGATCGAATTAAACAATCTCCTGATGATTTTCCTCAGTAACTGTATCGTGTTTCACATTTTATTCTCGTAGGGATTACGCTCTTATCGAACTCTCGAATAGCGTTTCTGGCGTGTAGTAAGAAAAGTTTTCTCACACACACTCTCTCTCTCTCTCGTATAAAATCCGTAACCTCTGATCTGTTGTATGACTCATTTTAAGATAAGAACTGTTGCTATTCAACGTGTAGTATTATGAATAGAAATGTTTACCTCAACTTTTTTGCACATTGCTACGACATCTGTATTAGGTCCATTGTAAAGATAGCAATTGCTAAATATAAGTCTAACATCAGTGGCAAATTCGTCTGGTGTTGCATATTCACGATTATCAAGTTTTTTCTAAAGAGAAAAAAAAGATAATAAAATTCGCTTTAAAAAAAAAGAACCCGAGAGCCTTCAACTTACTCTCACTGTTCCAAGATCCATTGGTTTTTTTATAATTAGATGATAATCTGGTAGATTAAGACTTTCGACATCAACAGGTTTAGAGAAAGGCCAAACAAATGACTTAATAAAACAAATATAAAAGCTATAAAATTTAATTTGCAATGATTTATTTTTACCACATTCTTTTTATTCAATAAATCTTTAATAATACTGACACAATATTTTAACTGTTCCGTCATACGATTTTTTGATCGTTTAAGTTGTGGCTAAACGGAAAACCGATTTCTTTGGAATACAAGAAGGAAAAAAACAAGCCGCCAATAGTCTTACATCATTTGATTCAACCGAAATACTACTATCGTATTTCGTTCTTTTGAATGGTCCACTGACACTATTCGTTCGTCGTGTTCCACTATCACGTCGAGCAGTGATTTTATTTTGATCATTAGCTATTGAATCATCTGTCATATCACCTTTCCGTTTTGAACTCTGACAATAAAAACAGCAAAATTTTAGAAATCAATTTGATTCTCGCTATTTCTTACTGTTGTGGACGTATCGAGCGTTGTTTCACTTATGACTTTAGCGGCTACTGGTGGATTTGTACGTATTGCTGTATTAGGCATAGATCGTGTTACCGACGGTGGAGACATTGACTGTCCACTATGATCAATATGATTTGAATTTACATTTGACGGAGAAAACGGTGATGTAACACCACTTGGATTGGTCGCTGACGATGAACGATGTCGAGATAATGCATTTGCACTACCCGTATGTGTAGGATTGACTGCGGCAGCACGTGTTGCCATTGATGGAGTTGATGGTGATGCTACTAAATTGAACGTAGTCTCGTTTTATTGATTCGATATCGAAGCAGTTAGAATTATGGAAATTTGTATAAATACATCTGAGGATAGATTTTTCTTCTCATCGGTACCCTCCGAGGAATTCTATTGTAGTCAACTGCACTCATAGAGAATATGGAAAGTTACACTGGCCACTTCTTTCAGCAAACACTAAAAATCAATGGAACAGATAAATCGAAAAAGGATGATCAAGCACGTTTTTTTTTATTACTTCTGATACATAAACAAACAAAAATAGGTGTTTCTATCACTGATGCAATTACGACTGTTTTTTTCTCAATTAGAAGAAAAATAAAAGGTGATATTCTACATACATGGAGAATTCAAATTTTCGCTTGGTGTTGATGGTGAAATGATCGAAACAGACAAGTTTCCTGTTCCAAGACCTTTCGAAGCAGTTGTTTTCGATGTCTGAGGTACGATTTCGATTTCCTAGATTTTATTAACAAACATTTTTTTGTATGAATAAAAATTGATCGTTCAATCTTACATCTGACGGCATTTCAGCTAATTTTTCATAGAAAACTTTCTCAAGTGTTGCACCCATAATGACAACATCCTTGAAAAAAGGAAGAAAAAAAACAGAATATTTTTCATTTTTTCTCGATTTTTTTCAATTACTTCTCCTGGTTTATTATATAAATAACAATCAGTAAACATCATATTTAAATCTGTGATACATTCTTTAGCACTATAATAATAATTCGATTCTAGACGTTTTTTTATTGTACCAAGATCCATGGGATATTTGACGATTTTATGATAATCCTAATTGATGAAACAAATAAAATAAAAATTATTTTCTCGATATTAATTTTCACATACAGGTAACTGTAATTTAGCAGCATTAACTGGCTTTTGAAATGGCCACGAAAATTCATGTTTCCATAAAGTTTTAAATAAAATTTTGGACATAAATTGTAATTGATTGGTTTGACGACCACGCTTAGATGCTGAAATATGTGGTAGCTTTATTGGAATAGTAGTTGTTGTCTAGGAGTTTACAAAAATGAAAATATGATAAGAATTTCAATTTCGTATATATTTAATAATCACCTTCATGATGAGATATGATAGAGAAACAATTAATTTTCAATAGAAAAAGACAGTGAACGATGAGCCAATAATAATGAATTATAATCGTCTGGCTTCATCTAAAAACGTAAATCTACTTTTCTTTTCTTAAGCTTTTTTTGTTTTGGGTTTTTTAGATGTGAGATTTTTATACATGTTCGAGCACATTAGATGAATGACAGATATTATTATTCTTCAGCCAGAAAAAAAATCAACAAACTGTCTGAAACAAAGAACTATCGCCCTATTGTTTCCTTTGTTTATGAGCCTTCATCGATCATAGCATGCAGTATAATGCATAGATGTGCTGGTTCTATTCATTTTGTCTTTCATTCATGTGCAGAACGCAAAGAAAGAAAGAGGCAGACTGACACACACGTAGAGTAGAAATAAAAAGAAAAAGAAATATTCCTTCTTTCCTCTCTTTCTCATTCAATTATGAGTTTTATGATATGTGCGAGATGATGGCTCGAAGCCAATATTATGACGAAATGTGCGTAAGTCTAGATGTCGCATATTTGTT
This sequence comes from Rotaria socialis, assembly GCA_905331475.1. Taxonomy (NCBI): domain Eukaryota; kingdom Metazoa; phylum Rotifera; class Eurotatoria; order Philodinida; family Philodinidae; genus Rotaria; species Rotaria socialis. The sequence continues at coordinate 52,005 of CAJNYU010000990.1, read as the reverse complement.
TAATAAGGACAAAAGAATTTTAATAGTCACATACGTCGATGATTAATATTTTGCCTTTTTAACGTCGGATTGAATATGCAATAATTTCTTTGCATAAAATTTAGCCTACGCAGTTCACATCGTAAAAGTTGTATGAAAATTTATTTTACATTTCATCAAAAGAAATTTCGCAGTAATAAAAAACATTGCTGAAGTATATATTTGCTTTTTCAACTAAAATAAAATTCAGGATTTGTTATTAATTGATACTTATCTGTATATTTTGTTTTAATGAAGTAACGCTTAGCCGAAATAGACAATATTTAACGAAACTATACTGAAAGTAATACAGGCTGACCTTGTTTGAAAATAATAACAACATAAAGTCATCTATTGCTCCAACGATAAAAAAAAGTCAGAACGGTGAAACCTATGTTACACCAGTGACTATGTATATACACGAAGTAATGGCGATGACAATTTTTTCTTTGTTTGACAGATTATTATCTATGGGCGCAAGTGAATCATATTGTATCGTCTCACGCAATTATTGTTCCCATATTGTAACTATGAGTAGAAAACGTGACTCGTGTTTTTTTTTCCAGCTAATATGAAAAGTTTTTTCAATAAATTTCATTTTATGATCTATGGTAAACAATGATACATGTCGACGACGTTTATTCAATTACATCTCATCAAATAACGTAAACAAAAATTCATGTTCTCAGATGATCCGATGTATAGAAATGATAACACAGGTGTTGACAAGCACCTTGTGTATCATCAGAAAAAAAAGATAAATTCTTTTGCGACAACTATCTTAAATATGAAAATAGGAGTTTAATATATTTTTTAAACTTATTATAACCTGATAATAACTAAACATATGACTTCTCCGTGTTTCGCTATTACCGGTGGTTGTGGTTTTATCGGTTTACGTCTCGCTCGTTATTTGCTCGAAATAGATTCTTCTACTCGCGTACTTTTACTTGACATCCGTCCTCCGTCGAACGATGAGCAACAGTATATTTCAGATTCGAATCGTTCAGTCTATCGCTTTTGTGATATGCGATCTTATGATTCTGTTTATAGTGCTCTATCGAACGCTACATGTGTCTTTCATTTAGCAAGCTACGGAATGTCAGGTAGAGAAATGCTGAATACTTCAATGATATTCGACGTTAATGTAGTCGGTACTGAAAATATGATACAGGCATGTCTTAAGCACGGTATTAAAAAAATTATCTACTGTTCAACGTACAATGCTGTATATACAGGGAATCAGGAATTGTTCAATGTGACCGAAGACGATTGTTCATATCCAAACGAAGATGAATATTGTGATAATTATAGTAGAACAAAATCTCTTGCTGAGCAAAAGATTTTAAAAGCTTCATCAACGAATCTTTATACAGCAGCGATACGGCCCGCAGGGATCTATGGTGATGGCGAACAGCGACATTTTCCACGTATATTAAATTTAGTGCGACAAGGTCTGGCATTTTTTGCTATTGGTAATAAAAAGACATTATGTGATTGGGTTTATGCTGATAATTTAGTTGATGCATTAGTTCTCGCTGAAAAATCCCTGCCAAAACATTCCGGCGAGGTTTATTTTATATCCGATGATCGACCGGTGAATAATTTTGAATTCATATCTCTACTAACCAAAGGATTAGGCTACGATTATTGCTTTGCTTTTTATATACCAACTATTATTATGTTCTATTTTAGCTATATGATTGAAATTATTCATAATATATGTAGCAAATATATTTACAATTTTTCACCATTGATGACACGTGCTGAAGTGTTAAAAGTTGGCGTTACGCATTATGCAAATATAACAAAAGCCAAAAAGAAATTAGGCTATCGAGTGAAAGTCAGTCCAGATGAAGCCATGCAAAAATCGATTCAATGGTTTGATGAACATGGATACAGAAGGAGAGCATGTCAAAATAGAAATATATATTTTTGGTTGATTTTAGTAGTGATGTTAATCATTTATTTCTTTTATCAATTTATCAGATAGAATATATGTTCTATTTCATTAACAATAAAAAATAATTTTCTCGGAAGGAAGGAAGAAAGGTAAATGTGTGCAATATGATTGGTGCAATTCGTCGGCAAATCGAAACGTTCTTTCCATTTTCATCATCATTCATCGTATACTAAAATTTACGAATTAATTTATTTCACTTTTTTCCTCATTCGGTACTTTTTCATTGCCAAAAAAGTAAAGCACATTTTTTTGTCATATTTGAAATAAAGAAGAACAAAATGCAGGAAAGAAACATAACACTATTATATTATACTTGATTCAATTTGTCGTTTTTTGTTTACTTTTGAATATTTCAAGATTCGTTTTTCTTTTCACGATTTACTATTTAAGATAGGAAAAAAATTTTCAATGTCAACCGACATTGTCGAAGAACCTCTATCGACATCTTACGAATTTTGCGATGCCAAGAATGCTATTATTGTTACACTTTATGCTAATGGAGCATACGAAATAAAAGATATTGATATTTCTATCGAAACAGATTCACTTGACGTTCGGACACCAGGTAAATGAAAATGCAAATTTTATTTTATTTTCTATTCGTTTTTTTTCTTTGAAGCAAATGAAACATGGATTTTTCAATTATGGGAACATATTTATACTGATCAAGTTGAAATTCGAACGCAAATCAATTCAGCACGAACGCAAACATCAATTGAAATACGTTTAATTAAACAGCAACCACGTAAAACTTGGCCGCAATTATATAGTAATCTTTCAAAACCAATACTACCACAACGTGATGAGCCAATGAGTGAATGTGTTGATATGAATATGATCGATCGGCAACAATATGATTTATCATTGAAGAAATTAAAACAGGATTTTTTCGAAACAAACGAAACTTTTACGTCGGTTATCTATATTAAACAAGTCTATAATTGTCAAGTGAATTTTACCGAAACAAATTTTACAGCCACTTTTCATACGAAGTATAAAGAAGAAAATTAAAGAAATTTTTCATTTTCATTTTTCTTATTGTTTTAGGGACGAATTTTTTCTTAGAACTAATTCAATATCATCGGATAGACACATTCGATTATTTGTTCGCGTTAAAGAACGTATTAAACCTGAGAAATGTTCATATAGATTAACGTCAGCATCTATCGAATTAAAACTTTCCAAGGATAATCCAAATACTAGATGGGGCCGTCTGGAGCCAAATGAATATTCAGAATCTCGTCCAATTATACAACAAATCTCACCGATTACACCACCATCGTCACCAACTTCGAATTCATCAACCACTATTAACTCCACGGTGCTTAATTCAAATAAAGGTAAAATCTTATAGTTTTATAAATGAGAAACTCGGAATATATGTGTTGGAGTTTCTTCATTAACTATCTCAGACGAATCTTGATACGCTCTGTTCTTAAAAGTCTACTAACAAGAAATGAAATGAATTAATATAGACACTCCTTCGAAGCAAAAAAACAAAACAGTCGATCTCGCGTTTGTATAGTTTTTCTCCAGCTTGACACTACCGGAATTAAGAATTCATTTCGATTGCGATCAATACATTGATCATATAATGCTTTTTGTTTTCTTCTAGCTATTCCATTACCACCTCCGCTTCCTCCTTCATCATTGGATCGACAGGTAAATTTCTTTTATATTATTCAAAATCGTGATAGAAATATTTCTAGACAGAGAAATATCCTACATCATCAGCATTTACATCATCAATTCAACAGAAAGACACTACATTGACGTCAACTGTTTCTTCTTTATCATCAACAATTGGTTTTACTGGAATCTATAATCCAGCAAATTCATGTTTTATGAACGCTGCTATTCAATGTTTATCGAATACACGAGAATTACGAGATTATTTTCTTCGTAAGAAATTTATTTTGCTTGAATCTTTTTAAATATATCTAGCTATTAAATAGAATCGTATCATTTGTCTGAACTAAATCGGACGAATCCACTTGGTATGAAAGGTGCTATTGCTGAAGAATTCGGTGACTTGATTAAAAACTTATGGAGTGGGAAATATAATTGGACAAACGCACAAAAATTACGAGTTTGTTTTATCTATTTTTGTAATGAAGAAAATTTGAATTTTACCTTTTTCTTAGAATTATGCTGCTAAGAGACACCAAGAATTTGTTGGGAACGGTCAACATGACGCCCAAGAATTATTAACAATTCTATTGGATGCTGTTCACGAAGTAAAACTATTGTTTTCTAATGACAATCGTTGTTATTCTTTTTGTTTATGGTCAATAGGATCTTAATCGAGTAATAACTAAACCTCAAGTACCGCCAATAGAAGATCAAGGTCGACCTGATCATGTAAAAATTCTTTTAGTATTTATCTAAAAGAAAAAAAAACACTCATATGATTGAAATAGGTTGTTGCTGATGAATATTGGCGTGGTTATTTAAGGCGAAATGATTCTATTATTGTACAACTATTTACGGGTCAATTTAAATCAAAAACAAAATGTCCGCAATGCCATAAAGTTAGTTGAATATTAAAAATAGACAGTTTTTTTCCCCACGAGAATTCTCATAGGAATCCGTAACATTCGACCCATTTACAACACTTTCTGTACCATTACCAAAACGAACAGCTGTGGATACAATTGTTACATATAGAAATGAACAAAAACCGCCGATCAAAGTTTGTAATCGTGTTTTTTAATTAATTTCAATAAAAATTTTATGTTTACTTAGTATCGCATTGTTATGTCAGCCGATGGATTAATTAGCGAGTTAAAGCGTAATTTATCGAATAAATGCGGTTTACCAACAAATAAAGTTTGTCTAATTAAATTATTTTCTTTTGTGTAGCAATTTATATATGCTGCATCATTTTATATTAGATGATAGCGTATAGAATTCGAAACAATCGTGTTGTAGATCACCTTAAAGATGACGATCGACTTACATCTACGGGCTATTCATGGAATAATAATGATATTATTTATATGTAAGTTTCTATTAGAAATATTCAGTAAAGTTTTATATTAGAGAGATCACTCATAAATTAAAGCCTGAACAATAGAAAATTGAAAACTCTTGTATTTTTTTAGAACGGAAACATTAACAAGTGCTGAATGTAATAATGAGCCGATTGTTCACTTGACCTTTATTCAACGTATATTTAAATTACATGAATATGTTTTACCATGTGGCTATTGTCAAGCATCACCGAATCCTCATAGTTCATCGAAATTCTGTAATAATTGTTATCAAATATCGTATTGTGACGAGTAAGTTAGATAGATTTATTATATTCAATTTTATCTTTTTACTTCTGATAGGACGTGCCATAAGCTTCACGCGCAAGAACATAAAAATTATTGCGGATTTCGGTCATCAGAAAATTATGAAATAATTGGACTTCCATTTGTGATTTCATTACCAGAATCGAATTTAACATGTAAGAGTGTCTTTGAACAGATTAGTATTTATGCTAAGTAAGGATTTCTCGTTCTCTGTTTCGAAAGACAATGAATTTAAAAGATAATCTTTTTCTGTATTTAGACGAAGCGTAGATATTCATATAGAACGTTCAAACGGTGTCCGACGGTCGTTGACATCGAATGACGATTATGATCGTGTAAATAGCGATTTAGACAATGATGACAGAAACGAAGATGAAGATACGTAAGTTTAAAGGGCATAGTTGCACTAGAGCAAAATTTCGCCTCTTATTTGTCAAGGTAGTGAAACTTTCAGCCTTGATTTTTATAATTGACCAGAAAAGAGTAGTTTATTAAGCAAAGCGAAATTATTTTATTGCTCATTTAATCGATCAATTTATGTTGTTGTTTTAGCTTTAGTGACATTGAAAATGTTGATTGGCCAACAATAAAAAATACTCTCTCGTCGTCGGACTCGTGGTCTATATGTCGTCTGGGTGATTATTTTGTTAAAAAAACTAAAAATAAGCGCCGTCATCAATACGAACAACAAAATCGTAAAGAAAAAATGATTAAAAATAATAACGACGCTGAAATAACGAGATCGAACAGTGATAGCAACAGTAGCACAGAAGAATTTGATATGCTCGATGATATATATAGAAATAAACCATTATTTCGTTTAATGCCACAAACCTCAAATACTACAATGCAGCCAGCTGAATCAATCGTTGAACCAGGTTAGAATTAAATTTCAATAAGACATCTAAATGTTTTTTCGTTGTAATTAGGCGATGATGCCGATAAAATTCTACGTCGCTATACAACATTTTCCATTGATTGGTTTACCGATAATAAACCTGAAGCACCATTACGTGTTATACCATCGAAGCATCGTAACGGTATAAACGGTCTTATTGACGACGACAGTGTTTTTAACGCATCTTCTGGTGGTATGAAAATTTTTAAAATGTGATTAATTTCAAATTAAGTTTCCCACTGTAATTTAGATCAAGAAATAACACTTCAACAATGTCTTCAAATGTTCATTGAACCTGAAGTTTTGGGTCCTGATGATAAATGGTATTGTCCGTACTGTAAAGAACATATGCAAGCTGAAAAGATCATGTCAGTTTGGCGTCTACCACCAATACTTATCATACATCTGAAACGATTTAAGTATTTTCATGGTGCATCATATGGCTATTTTTCTGATTCAAGAGTTAAAATCGATACCAATGTTAAATATCCAGTACAGTAAGTATTTGAAAATTTGTCAAAACTAAATAGTTTGGTTAATTTTTTTCTCTCTAGTGATCTTGACATGGCTCCGTATTGTTCATCGAAAGAAAATTCATTGCAAGCTCGTTATGATTTATTTAGTATTGTGAATCATCGTGGCAGTGCATGGTTTGGACACTATACATCTTATGCAAGACTTTTGTCTTATAACGATTCAGCTAAGACTGAAATTGGTAACGAAACAATTTTTATTGATAATTTTGAATTGTTTTCTTTTTTTCTTCTTAGGTTGGAGAAATTTCGACGATGAACGCGTATCATCATTATCATATGAGAAAGAACTGGTTCGACCTGATGCTTACGTTCTTTTTTATCGCCATCGTAATTTACCACTTAATCTTACTATCAATGAACAAACGGCATCGCCAATGTCGATGGATATGTATGAAGATACAGTAACAATGGAATCCTCGTCAATGAAGGATGTACGCGATTTTTTACAATAGAAAATGTCAACTAGTACTACGGCCATAAAGTTGAACTTAACTATAACAAATGGCTAATATGACTTTGTGATTCTCGTTTTTTTGTTTCTGCTTAGACAACGCGTTGTGTGTTTTTCTTCATTGTTTTCCAAAAACATCCCGTGTGCGTCCTTCTGTTTTTTATTATTATTTTCGCGCAAAAAGAAATCAAAAACAAAACACGCTTGTAAACTCGAAATCAACTTATTTTAGTGTTTATCAATGTTGAGATACTTTGGACTGATGGGTCAGTGAATGCGGATAGGACACATCGAATTGTGTTGCAATGCAGATTTTTGATTATTCGTCGGCAAGATTAAAATACCATAGATTCTAGTCAAAATACCTATTAACAAAAATAAACATATATAATTCAACACTGATGATCGTGTATTTCAATGTACTGTCATTATACTCGTATCATAGATGTCCATCGCGGCTGAAAATGTGCCGCCGCCGTCGCGACCTTATGAAAAGTACCCATGTTGGAAAAATCGCTAAAAAATCGCCGATTAATCATTCCGATTTTTGTATGATTACGATTAATCGTGATTAATCATCCCGATTTTTCTACGTAATTCGATTAATCCCGATTTTTCTACGTAATTCGATTAATCACGATTTTTCTACGTAATTCGATTAATCACGATTTTTCTACGTAATTCGATTAATCACGATTTTACGTTCGTTTTTTGATAAATCAACAAAATCGCGGCGATTTTCACGACATGAGTATGATCTAGAGAAGGTTTTCTGTCCTTTAATAAAAAAATATGCTTATGCATCATACAATTGATATAAACCAGTGGCTAAGCCAGGATTTTGGGCTAGGGTGCCTCAGCTCGGTAGGGTTGCCGCGAACATCCAAAATTCGGGAAGGGTGCCTTATAAAATCGTGCTTAAGGTACAATATTGCCAAATCTTCTGGATTTTGGAAATTCATCTGGCCTTTTCGTGGATATAAAAAATTTCAATAAAATTTTTGAGGATTTCGAACCCTTTTTGTAGATTTTTTGAAGGATTTAGAAAATTTTTCTAGATTTTTGCGAGGTTTTTGAGTTTGATATCTAGCAACACTAGTTAAAACATGAAATTGCAAATAGTAATATATATTGGCAGAAAAAAATGTATTTATTAAAATTTCCTTTGTGGGGCTGAGCACCCTCTAGCCTCGCCCTGGCTCCGTCACTGATATAAACTATTACGTCGAATGTTAATTTTTAAAAAAATTCGTAGCAGTCATAAATTCGTTAGAAATATGATATTTTAAATATAAAGCCAGTGTCAGAATTTTCAGTAGGATAGGGTACGGACACGGACAAATGTATTTTTACAAATGAAAAATTCATTACAATGATAGGATTTGAACAACGTTAAAACTTAAAGTATATGTTTAATATTAACCGATGCACAAGCGTAATAATTGGAGTTTATCAACGATCATATGTCTAGATAAAATCCGTATTGATTTAACATGAACAAAAGAATATCATTTCAAACATTCTTACTGTCGTTTTCGTAGCCTGTCGATATAAGAAAATATTTCTCTATTGTGTTTGTGAAATATGTAAATCAAACAGACTTTCATTGTAAGAAATAATTCAGCATTTATCAGTGAAAAAAGAAACACTACAAAAATATTCATGCTATTAAAAAATTAACTACTTACATGTATATCAATTATGATGACATAAAATATCTATTTTTGAACGTTTAGTAGCATGCTTTCACAGAAAGTCATCATGTAACCTAATGATGCTAGGGCTGTGGTTTCTGTTAGACGATAAAATAGTAATGTAGAGGTACTGATTGAGAAAACAAATCACTCTGATCTAAATCACAGTTGGTTTATACTTTCAAATACTATAGATTTCTTCAGGAAAAAAGAAAAAAGTACCACCGCTGCCGCGCCGCCATGGACATCTATGATACATTTTGATGTTATTATTGTTTTTGTCTTTAATGTTAAAGAAATTGCGTTTTCGTTTGCACCATTATGGGATAAAACATTGTATTAATTATACTACAATATATTTGGGATGCGAATACTTGGCTTGAGAACCGCGTATAGTTTTCATCGAGATACGCGGATCAACATATAGAGACCTTTCCGTTAGCGTCTTTATATCTCCATACATGAGGCAGAGAAAACAAAGGCTTTCACATATGACAAGAATGAATGATGATCTCCTTAATTTTACGTTGATAAGTAAAATCTATTTCAGAAAAAAATAACATATTTTTCTAGAAGAACAACATTTTATATTATAAGTTTATCAGAAATGATCTTGACAAGAACATTGACCAGCGGGATAAAAGTGATGAATTCGATTAGCATCACGAACAACAATATCACACTGTTCAATTTTTGCTATAATTTTTGTAAATTCATCTTAAATAAAACCAATAAATTCTTAACGATTGATTGAGACAGAAAGAAAAAGGATATCTACTTACGGCAATGACCACAAACTCGAAGATTTTTAGCAACTTGAATAAAATTCAATGCAATTACTAATATCTCACTATGACCACATAAAACAGATTCAATAGTTTCGTTTTCATTTAATTGGCGAGTTATCCAAGATGAATCAAATGTAAAGCCGTATTCAATCGCTTTTGACTTTAAACGACCAATTTTAGCGTAGGTTTCAGTTGATTGCGGATGAGAATGATCATGAGCTTTGAGTCGCTAAAAATAAATCAACAATTTTTCTTTACATATAAATATTAAATTAAAAAAAGGTACTTTATCACTATTTTGCCTTTTATTTCACTCTATGATAATCCTATTTTTACTTTGATTCCCAATTCTTTTATTTGATTAGATCGAAAATTTTTAGCTTGTTCATGTTCGCCCAGCGAGGAATATATACTTGACAGAAGAACTACACCTGATGCAAGACTTTCTTTTTCATTAGGAAATAAAGTTTTCATTCGTTTATATATTTTTTCAGATAAATTACTATTTCGATCATTACGTGCGCCGGATAATAGAGACACTGAAATAAAAATAAAGAAGTAAAATCACAATATTATATTATTAACATAATACTAACTATACATAGCAATACTTGGTATATTTGTCTTTTCATAATCATCGATCAACTTTTGTGCTTCATCAAATACAAATAAACGACTTAAACAATCAATCTTAAAAAGAAAATATTAAACCGTAGTAGTGATGATTGATGAAGATTTTACAGGAATTTCATCAAAGATGGTTCGAGCTTCATGAAGAAGTGCCGAATGGGAACATGCGTTAAGAACACTAATGTGTGAAATACGATCACGTGGATTACTAGGCATTTGTCTATATAATTCAACGGCTTGAGAACCCATTCCATTTAGACCAAATGCATTGACTTGAAAAGAAAACTTTCCAATATTTAAAATAAAAGCATTAATGAAAAAAAATATTATTACTCATAGCATTGTATGTAATAGTACCACAATCATCAATTGAATTAAATACACTTTTTGCGTTTTCAATTGAACCACATTTACCCTTTATCAGAAAAAAATAATAAGCAGTAAACTAATCTATCAACATCAGAAATCGATATTTACCCGCATATCAATCAATGAATTTTGAATTTGAATGTTCCTCTGAATATTCGATGGAATTCGATCCATAATATATTGGCAGCGATGCAGCATTGCAGTATTTGAACATGCACCAATAATTATATTCCATATGATATCACCGACGACAATATTGTTTTTATTTATTTCTTCAAAAATCTTGAAACATTTCCATGATTCATCATTAAGATTATAACCATTCATTAAAGCACCATAAATATTAGCATCTTTCCTTTTGATTGACCGAAAAATACTTTCTGCCTTTTCAACATCACCAAATTTCATTAACATATCCATTGCTGAAGTTAATATGATAATATTAGTTCGATAATTATCAGGCATTTGAAGTAAAAATCCACTGTTCCCTCTTCGTTTAACGATACGAATCCGAATCTAATACGGATCTACAGATTGATTCAATTTTTTATTGAACACTATTGATCCAAAGGCCCCATCCCTTCCTCGAATCTCAGTTCTTATGAGAACTGAAATTCTGAAAATTTCCATTCAAGTTGTACACAGAAAGAATGTGAGTGATTACGGTGGTCTCCGCGCCCAAAAATCTCTCAAGCTACAATGGAGTTAAAATAGTTAGCGTTCAAAATCGTTGTGAACCTCAGAAACCAAGAACAGAAAAAACATCCTTTTAGTCGTTCAACCCTTAATTTTATATCATTGAATTAAAGCTACTTCTGATATAAATTTTATCGTCCTATTGATGAGATAAACCATGCTTACTTTAAATACGTATATTCATAAAAAAAACGTTGAGTATCATTGTATATTGAATAACTCAGCAATAGTTTAATGGATCCATTTTGAATTTTTAGAGATTATCTTGAATTTGTTCGAAAACTAAAAGCAGCACAGATATGGTCTAGTAAATATGTTCAAAATCATAGTTTATGAAAGTGACAATCTTCGCCACTCCCACCCGCACCTTTTGTCTTTGCTTTCAAGCAAATTCAAGATTACCTTTTTCGAAGGTGCTCAATCATAATTGACAGTTATATCTTGAAAATTCAAAAACGAATTCTCTCCTAAACGAAGATGATGTATCGATCATCGTGAAGAACCTGTTGGAGTTTCCGTTACTAAAGCAGACAATCTTATCTTTTGAACGATGAATAAGTATGAGGCGGAATACAGCTACATAGTAAAAAATCGATAAATCCTTATGCATTACTATGAAAACAAAGGATAAATCTATGAACGTATATTTTGCTATTTTTTTCTCTAACTATAAGTCGATCATTTCGTTGTACATACACCCGCATGCCATTTTAGCCTGTATCTGAATAACCTAGATGAAGTTTTTCATTTTCAACTAATTTGTTATTTTTTTCGGACTCTGTTTTGACTCTAATTATTGCCGGTTGAGTATTTCGAAATTCTAATCTACACGATGATCGTTACATTGCATTTTACGCTGACAGACAAGTGACAACCGTCACGAGTCAACACCGTTCTTCGTGTTTCAATAATTGGCTTGAAGGGCGATCTTAATACTAAAGAAAAAAACAGAATTCATTCATTGATGATAAAACTCATGAGTAACTAACGTGAAAAAGTCGCTAATAATTTGCGCAAATTTTTGTTAATAATACCAGTCAGTAAGAATGAAATTTTCATTTTAATCTTGAGAATGGGTGTGAGTGTGGGGGTATATAAGCAAGACACACACTCACACCCTCACCCTCAATAAAAAAATGCTTTTCTATTTTCCTAAAAACGAAATTTCGAAAGTTTCGTTTATATTCGAACTCGAATTAGGCAGCTACTCTTTTATCAATAGTAATGCATAATTAATTAGTGTGTAAATTACGAACAGAAAGCGTCATGGACTTATTTGTGAACATCTGATCAATAATGTAAACCCATTTGTTTGTGTCATCAATAAATGGAATAAACCAATTTACAAAAAAAAACCTTGCCTTTTTTTCTCCGATTTTCATAACAACATTCAATCCTTCATAGATATGAAGAAAATAAAGACATTCAATTTTTTTATCGATATCAACTCAAGATAAATTTATTATTTCATCGAATATATTTCTAAAAAAATCTATTCAAAATTTTAACTTAGAAAAAAGAATTCATCTGTATAGTCTAATCGATATTAAATATTGCTACAAAACAAACATGTATTCGTGGTTTTTACATGTCATACTTAATGATTCAAACAAGATAAAATCAATTACAGCTAAGTCAAATACACTCTGACAAAAAAAGAGGTTTTTCGATTCTGTCTACCTTGAAGCTTAATGATTACATCAGAATAAGGAAGTAATACACATTCGAGCCATCAATAAATCGAAAAATAACTTCGTGAAAATCGCACACTCTACTATTTTTCGTCCTTCTTTTCGATTCAATGTAACATAACTACAGGTAATTTATCTTAAAAGCACATCAAAACAATATCAGCATGATATGCTGACGTATTTTTATTTGTCTCGGCACTGTCGAACAAAAAAGTATAATTTTCCTTTGCTCATAATTTTTTAATCGAACATTACAGATTTTTAACAATGAAGAGAATCCGTTCTTCTAACTGTAAATTCTAATTTTTACTTTTTCAGTAGATAGATATCAACGATGAACTATTTTGCACCAACAAGTATTTTCCGCTTACCGGAAGAAAGACAAAAGAAAAAAACGAGATGCAGATTATTGTATAACTTATTGAGCAAGGCGTATGACTTTGGTATTAGCTACCCAAACTCTATATTAAATGAACTTGGATTGTCATTTATTCCGAACTTTTTTTCGATTAGTCCAGCATTGTGTTCAATGTGTACTTGTATTGCATTTCTTGCTATTACATCCTCTGTCGGCATTGGTTTAGGTGTTGGGCTTGGTGTTGGATTGAACTGTCCAAAATCTCTTGATTTTGTTTCAAGTAATATAAATGTAAGCAATATCACAACTTCAACTATAAGCAGTATCGCGAATTCAACTATAGGCAACAACACTAGCGTAACTGCTGGTTGAAAGTGTTACCTTAAAATTACCAATGACAATAAAAAGAAAGGCAGCGGACAATATTTATTGTATTTTTCGAACATATAAGATTTCTATTTTATTCTATTTTAAATCGATAATATTTTAATAAAATTGTGTTAGTTTTCGTGTGTTCAATAGTTAGTTATTTTTAATTTTAATAATGAAAATAAGATTATTTGGATTTGAAAAACACACGAGTGAAATCAGTTGGAATTTCGAAAAAGAAAATTTTCTGGTGATAATTATAATTCGAGAAGAATTATGTTCAGATTTTGTATTCAATTTGATAAAAATATTTTAAAATCTCGTTATTTATTCGAAATCAAAAACAAACAAACAAACAAAATGCACTAATCGAATTCATCGGTTCATAAAAATAAGGGTCATCTTGTTGTCTGTTCATGATATCCGTAGAGTTACAATGATTAACCTCTAGAAGAATTTGAAGCAATGGAATAATTATGTTTGGATACAACCTACGCCAACACCAACACCAACTCCAACTGCAATACTGGTAACACATACCGTTGTAGTGATGGCAGTACATATACAACATGCGGTGGGTAAAGGATTTGAAGAGATACCGTGTCTAATCAACCGTACAGAATTCTGTAGTATGCTCATTGGACGGGAATAATATTTTTCCACACGGTCGTTAAACCATGCAAGTACGTTGTAGAAGACATCGACGTTTGATGGCGACGCTGGTTCCATTTTTTCAAGGCTGATTATTTTCTAAGCTGTGCGTTTTCTACTAGTAAAATGAAACTTGACTTTGTTGTTTTGACACTCTGTTGATTTGTTCTAACACTAAATATTTTCACAGGCGTCTCTGTTTGTATCTACCTATGTTGGAAAGAGTCCAGCGACGAAGCCCGATAATATCAAACGAGCATAGTATACGTTTGCTACCTTTTTAATAATCGCAAAACATATTTTGTTTTGTTTTGCTCCTTTTACCTTCATATTATAGGTCTACATAGGATAATTTTTCGTAGCGAGACATCGTTCTCTCGGCAATCACATTTCAATGATTATTTATTTTGCCAAGATAGCTGCACGCCTATTTGCAGTCGATTTCATCTTTATTTACGCTGATTCATATATTTGATTACGGGCATATCAAGATACCTGTTTGCTCATCTCTATTTTTAATAGTAGCTTAACTCATGGGGTCTGTCGAATTGGTTTTTTATTTGACCGTAGAGGAAAATCAAGGTTAAAAAAAAAAGAAATCTGAAAATTCAGAAAAGCCCAGCGTTTAAAAAAGTGCATGAAACTTTAGTGATACATTAGACAACCATTAGTGATAAATACAGGTATCGATTGATGGTAATGATTTCACAAATGAAATTAATCTAAAAATTAGTTAGTCGATACAACTAATTTGAACTATGATGCTCACAGTAACACTCCAGGGAAAGGCGAATAGCAACAAATAATTGAAATAAAAATCTGACTGATTATCAGCGTTTTCATATACGTATATATATATATATATATAAATGATCCAAGTAAAAAAGAAAAGAAACATCTTTAAATGATAAACATGCAATAAAGTTAATGGCTGCCTATAGAGTCCTTAGGTCTTGCTGAACAAAAAATAATGGCTATTATTTTGAAAATTGTGGATCCATCTAGTGTTACTGATGAGTATAGAAATTTTTTTAAATTTATGTGCCACGGGATGTGTATAATAGCATAAGTTGTTTAACTAGACTTTTGGATATTTAATTAACATTCATTTGACAACCCGTTGTATTTATAGTAACATTTAGGAAGAAAGTTTTTACTTGATTATTATACAGAAATCAGTGAATATTTCACTATGATAAAAATATGGTTGATAACATGTAATCCTCTGTCTTTACATATAGTCAGTGTCGAAATTCTAATGGCGTGTATTGTTCAGGTACAGGAATTGAAACTATTTTCAAAGTAAAATCGGTGGAACAGGTAAAAAAGAAAAAAGAAAGGAAATTCTTACACTGTCCTCATCATCGAATGAGTGAAGCCTCGTTCATTTGACGGAAGTCAGTTTTCATCAGCAGTGTTGCAATTAAGATAAATGTATGGGAAGATAGTATGACGTGGACGTTGCTCAAATATTATTATATGTTTCAAAAGTGCGGCGTCGTCAGAAAATATCATGATACGCTTAATTATAGTTCGAACATAAACGGCGACCTGATCGCCTGATATTCATTTGAAAATAGTTGGTGAAGTTAGGAATAGATTTGTTATTAGTTTAAGCTGAAAAACACTCATAACCTGATCAGGCGAAGAGTGCATGTCTCTCTTGTCAGAGATCGAAATATTCTTTTTTTATTTATATGAAAGTTAGACTACAACTGAATGGTTCAGATGCTCGTTTATATTCGAAGTCGAACTCGGCAGCTACTCGTTCTCTATCAGCATTTTTACATTTGAAAAGGTCTCCAAACCGTTGAACACTTCATGGCTTAACATTTCTAATAGGGATTCATTGAAGAGACCAGCTATACAAAACTAGTTTGCCTCGTAGAAACCTAGAGGAGTATAATAGATTTTTCGACTAGATCCAAATGAAAATGTTGACTTGTAATAGACGAATTTCATTGGCTAGTTTCACAGAGCATACAAATGTCTGTTATAAAAATTACAAATACGTTGAATTCTAATTTTAAAATTTTTTTATCATCCTAAAGAAGAACAGGAACATTTAACGTTAAATAAAGTAACAAAAAAGAAAAAGGCTTGAATCAGATTAGAAACGAGAGATTAATTGCAAAACAAATTTTTAACAGATGCTCGAAGTTAGTCAAACATTAAATGAAAATACGTTTAATTCATTACTTAACTTGCGTAAAATAACCTGCACGTAACAATAAGTTCTTTTTTTTATCTGGATACTGATTTTCCTATTTGTATTTATCCCTCTTGGTCTTTTACGCAAGTATAATCCTTTTTCCTTTCCATTTTTTCTGCGCTGATAACGAACTATTTGTAACGAAATTTCTACTTAACAAAACTACTTATATACTCTAAAAACTTGAAATTCGAACCAAACATGTTTTAAGTTATTTTCTAATCAGTGTTACGCGAGTCAAGTCAGTAAAACTGTGTTAGATGAAACGTATGATGGCTATTGAGAGACTCAGAATCATAACAGAATAAACATTACGTTTTAAGCTTTCAACCAGTTTCGAGCCTATCGCATGCTTTTTCATAGCTTACTTGAGAAACCCTTTATAATTTATCTAATTAGTTATCAATTTATCATTGATGAACAAAATGTCCCGTTTTAGTGAATAATCACAATTTGACTCCAGTTTGTTCGAACATTGCCTCGATATTTATAACATAAATATATTTACTTTTCAGCATTTTATGAGAGACCCCACACATCATCTTCACAAGAGACGATTTTTTTCAAGGAAATATGATAGTTTCGATTAACAATTAATGAGATTACAAAAATTGAAATATGACATGCATGGCTTCATTAAACATAAGATTATTAACAAAATAAAATCGCGAAAATGCTTCTATAATTACTTCAAAGAAGAAAAGAACACCGCGTGCAAGTATTTTTTTCCTATTCTCGTATGTAATCATCCTTAGCACAAAGGAGTTTTCAGGACTTTTTATCCGCCTACTGGAGCATTCTATGAGAGTAGCCATGTGCAAAATAAGTTTCATTGACAAACATTTTTACAGCGCCGGAAATTCAAAATTAAAGAAGAATTTTTGTGGTACATAGCTCGAAAGAGCTAGACGAGTTGATCAAGAGTGTATACACCTTTTTTTTCGAAATGAGGTTTAAGGAGAAAACTTTTGAGTGTTCTCGAAGCTCTACTGTCGTTATAAAAATTCCTATTTCTTCTGCTTTTTTCATGTAGTTCAAATTTCACAACTCAGCTTCAACATCAAAAGCGACGTGTAGGCAAATTCGTCAGGAATGACTTGAAAATAAAAACAGTTCTATTTAAATTTTGTTTTTCCGATATCTTGCATCTTGTGGAAGAAGAAATGGCATTCTCAGCGTTAATAGTATCCCGTCAAATATTAGTTTATGGAGGATTATCAGTGGTTTCATTTGGAATATTCGGTTTAGCGATGATCATATTAATATTCAGACGAAAGCCATTAAAGGAAAATCCACGTTCAAAATATATTCGAGCTAATGCTATTCAATCATTATTTTTTTCTTCCATTTTATTTCCTACCTGCAATGCTCACGCATGGTCTTCAAATTAACGTGCTTGCATTTAGCACTTCATGTTGTAAATTTCAATCGAACTATGCAGGGTTGACAATAACATTGATATTTATTATCAATTGTTTTATATTTTTTGATCGTTATGCTATATCATCCCGCTCTGTGCGTATACGATCGTATAGTTCGCAACACATTGCTCAAGCACTTATTACTATTGGATTGTGTATCTCTTTCGGTTTAATTGGAATGCCAGCAGCTATCTTTTATGAATATGTTCCACTTGGGCCTAATGGATCATATATTTGTACATCAAGATCGAATCGATTTTTATTATGTGTCGCAATGATTTATTTTCCTATGCTTGAAG
Organism: Rotaria socialis; assembly: GCA_905331475.1. Classification (NCBI taxonomy): domain Eukaryota; kingdom Metazoa; phylum Rotifera; class Eurotatoria; order Philodinida; family Philodinidae; genus Rotaria; species Rotaria socialis. The sequence continues at coordinate 33,662 of CAJNYU010000990.1, read as the reverse complement.
GTATTCTACCGTTTATTTTAGTCGTCGTTTTCTGGTTGTTAACGAGAAAACAAGTTCGAAATGTTCACAGTAAAGATTTAGTTCGACGTCTCGATAGACAAATAACGCGAATGTATTTATTTCAAATCCTGACAAATACTACTGCATCCGCTCCATTTGCAATAATTAATCTTTATCGATCATTACCATTGAAAACAGCTCACACTCAAGATCAAGAAAATACGGTGCAATCTTTATATTGTACTGATTTTTATATTTATTTGGCGGTATCAAATGAGATTGAAAGGCAACCCGTAGAAGTATTGTGTTTTTGGCGTCGACAGCGGATAACTAGTATTACATACAATCATGAAATGACGTCATTAAGAACTGGAAAGAAAAGTAGCACACAATATTAACGCACATGTAAATTTCACTTTTATTCGAGCAAAAACAATTTTATATTGTAAAATAATGTTTAGGAAACTTCAGCAAATGCTTCTATATTTGCTAATTAATTGAATCGGCCAAACGTTTCAGGATGTTAGTGTTTATGATTACTTCACTCACACCTTCTACTTTCTGAAAAATAAGTTTAGCATTCGTTGAATAAAACGAACGAAAATTCAAAAATATATTATTCAACAAATCAATTTTTTCTGATATTCGCATCAGGAACATAGACAATATTTAGATGCATAGAAACTGAGTAATTCCTGACTATTTTAACGGACTTAGAGAACGATGGCGTGCTTCTTTGCCAGAAAAAACGGCGGTATAGCGTATAGTTTGTCGATGGGCGGTACTTGCTCGGTTCGAATCACATGAATTTCTAATTCCGCAATAAAACTTCTCATTTAGTGACCCGAAAAAACATATTGTGTCATTCTCCACACATGCAGATTTTTTAGGCACTTATTTAGAGAGCGACCATTTGCAGGAAGTGGTACTCATTCCTTAGGTCGTTTATAGTTCCATCAATGTGAATAATTTCTCAACAAATCACTCACAGTATTATTTTCATAAAACGTTTTTAATTTTAGTCATAAAAATTCAATCTTGGTAATGTTAAATGTCGTTGTTCTGGGTTTGGGTTTGTTTTATAGAACAATACTCTTCGTATAAATAAATAAATTTTTGAAAAAATGAATAATAATATGAAAAATTGTTGATTATCATTCTTAAAATAATACAGAATTAATAATAAACACATCACAAATAATATTTCTCGACGAATTTGTATTTTTGAATATGTGACCATATGTTTCGGAATTTCAGCAGACTTTCTCCATTGATTCCAAGTTAATTCTTGCCAGAAAGATAGTTCACTTTCGACTTCGAATGATAAGGAATACGCTCTTGAAAACCATTCATTAGTTAATATATCAGCCTTAATAAACCAATAAATTTTAATTGAATTAAATCACTAACAAAAAATTTATATGATAATTATTAATTATGAATCCGAATCGAGTTATTACATGTGTCTGTTCTCTATAAATCTCTACTTTAATATTCATTCGACGAAAATGAATCCTCACAGGCTATTTACGCTAAAAATTTCGCCCCTTCTCCCCCGATGTAAAAACATTTACGCGAAAAATCAGCATATTCTTGATTATCATCGATTCGCATCACGAATGATTGATGAAAATCGAGCGATTATGATTTTTTCTGGTTAAATTGAAGATTTTGATCGATTTTTTTTAAAGTTAATTAGGAATCAAAGATTTTTCACCCATTATAATCGATTTTTTTTGCTTTAATCGCATAAAATCGATTAAAACGACTACAATCGATTGCCTATGATTTTGAATGCATTATATCGAACTGAGTTTTATGCAGGTCAAAATAGTTAAATTGAAAACCCAAGTAAGAGTTATTCAATTTTTTCAACAGAATAGTTTACGAAAATCAAGCAAAACTGATCCCATGCTGAAAATATGTTTTGAAAACTTTCACGACCAGGAGTTACTTCGTTATTGTTTTTTCGTAATTACTAAGAAAACGTTTGAAAAAAAAATCATTTGTAATGGTTTTTTTTGATTAAATTGCGTTATACAAGCTAAAGTTAAAGTCATCATAGTAATTTAAAGACTGTTCATTTTAACAGCGTAAAATAAACCACTGTTTAAATCTTAAAAATATGATACCTGGAAAATTTAGAAAGATAGATTATTACTTCAGTACTTGGGGCAATGAACGGCATGCACAGGCAATCCTACAACAGTAACTATGACCTTTGCTATTCAAAAACCTTCTTAGCGCAGCCCCTTTGGGACTAAAGTGCGGAACTCACATATATCCCTTAGATTTACTAAAATAATTCAAAGTAGTTCATCTGAAAAATCTACCCTGATTTCCAAAGCCTATAATTAGGTCATTGCCTATTTGCTTATGTCTGTAATGAAGTGTTAATTGTTAGTTCGCATATTTAGCAATGGCAGAGGCTAGTTTCTATGATCTGTAATGGGCAAGGATTGCTTGTTACGTGTAGTCTGTAATTAAAAAAGGAAGAAATAGCAGCCTAATTAGTTAATCTTCTAATTAGCACAACTTTAAACTCATTGATGTCTGTAATGGGGAGGGGAGGGGTGGGAAACCGCAAAAATCTCGCTTTTAATCTTACACTCACCATTTTCTTCGAAAATATATGTGGGTTCCACAAAGACGATGGAACAACCTATTGAAACTCGATATATGTAAGAACAAGACAGAACCTTAGATACTGAACTCGATTTCTTTATACACATGAAAAACGCGATTTCAACATATATGACCTGGTTTGAATTTAGAACAACGATTCAATTATTTCGAAAATCGCACCGAAAATCTGATGTAATACACGATAACCAGAAACATCAAACCCCTTTCAAAGAAAAAACTGTAACACTCCTTACAGTACTTCCCATAAAAATAATTGATTGTACAAAACCTGCACATTCCTGGGTTATAGTACGAGTTTCCTTTTAATATAAAGCTGACTTGTTTTTTCGTTATTTCTTCCTTCGCTTCAAAACGAAAATTAAGGATCAATTTCGTTTTCAAACCAAATCATTTTTTTGTTTTTGCTCCGTTGATTCAAATGGAATATGTTCAGGCTTCTTTTTCGTTTTGATAGCGATTGTTTTCTTTGATTTCTTCCTTTTTCTCGGAGAGAAGTATCACCAGTTCGTTTAGCAGAAAATAAGGAAGTAGAAGTATATTTTGTTGTGAAAGCAAAAGTTCTGGACAATGAAACTTAGAGAATACTGACGAATTCTTGAGAAAGTACTTTCAGGAAAGTAAAAATAAGTCTAATCTTGCTAATTGTAAATCAGTGTTACTGGAATTAATTGTTGAGGTGTTATTATGTGCCTGATGCCAATTTCAAACCATTACAGCTACTTTGAATCAGCTGTTAGTTGATTTGTGATTGATTAAAAACAGATAAAAATCAACTGAAGTTTGCTGTAGTCGGTAGTATTAGGAAAAATTGTTGCATCAATTATAATCGATTTTAATCTGATTTTACTCCTATTTGTTTACATGGGTCTTCACTAACAGACTTCCTTAACTGTGAACTATTAAAACATGAACACTCAAGTTTTGACTAATGAAATAATTTACTTTGTCAAAAGCGTATTTCGTATAATTGTTTCTGTCCGTTTGTGAAATATATCTTGATGATAAACGCAGTGACATTGAAACGAATTCACGTTCTAATAAATCTCTTTCCGTTTCAATTTGTTTAATCAGTTTTTGATAATGCTTCATAACATTTCGAGTCATGATTTCTGATTTCCACCAGACATTATTTGATGAATAAGTACAAGTTGGATTTGAAATAATACTATCCGAATATGAAATAAACGGAGGAGGCAATACCGGCGGATATAACGTCATTGGTTTAAATATTGATAAACAGGGTAATGCTGTACAAGTTGCATAATGAACTGGAAGTTCATTATATGATTTTGGAAGAACTGAAACTAGCGATCCTGTTGTTTGATTAAATCGAATCGGTCCAAAACCAGCATGCATACATAGATCAAGATTGGTAAGACCCTGTGCCGGAGAGTCGTTTGACAGTTGATGATCACGTAAAACGTTAAACATATCAAAAGGAGTAAATTGTTGAGATTTTTGTGAAAATTTTTCAATTAAATCTCTCGATCTACATTGTCGTATTTGACTAGATGCAAAACTGGTTTTGACAAAACCATTGTAGAATTCTTTAGGATTAAAGGAAATTCCAGAATAACATTTTTGAAAATGAAAATCGTCTATCGAACTGCACCAACCATTTGAAATAGCTTGTTGAATTAAATTATCGGAATATTCATCAAATGTATCTATGTGTCCGAATGAAATAATATTTGATATCGTATGAATTCCTTTTGTTATTCGTTTTGCTGCATATTCTCTTCCGACAGTTTCAATGATCCATCCTTCATTGGAATCTACTACCAGAAAACTATTATGATAATAAAATTTTGATGTAAAACCACAATTTCCTCCTTGACCATATTTATTTAATAAATAGACAATTGTATCTTTTCCTTGTCTACTTGTTGAACATCTTTCTAGGACTAATCTAACTATATCCATCCCAGTTAGTCCTTCAGAATACGACGGAATTTTAGTAAATAAAGCTTCATTTCCAATAACTACGCCATGAGAATTAAAACCCATTTCAGCACCAAATTTATTCGTCGGACAAAATAAAATACACGAATGGGTTTCTTCAACTTGATCAATTTCAATGTATGTTGTTCGAATTTTTGAATTGAGGATATGTGTAGTTGAAGGGATGTAGCGAGTCGATAATGGTTCATTCGCTTGGCGATCACTATTTTTACCAAATATTATTGAACCATCAGCAGTTACATTACTCATCGCGACCATCGTATCACATGAACAGCTGAACATTTGTTTTTTCTAAATATATTTTTCAATGTAAAGGCTAGTGACTTTGGAGTGAGAGAGAAAAATTGGTGGGTATCGTTTAGCGAGGCTACGATTGCACTGTGCGCGAAATTGATACAAAAATATACCCACACTCAGACAATAAAATCAAAATTTGGGATAAGATTCGCGTTCTTTATCCTTGGAAAAACTTCCCGAATACATACTTAGTCGAATGTCACAGAATGCAGTAAAAAATGCATAATATATATATATATATATACTTTTTTTTATCAGGCAACCATCTTGCTAAATCTTGATGCTAGTAGATGGCCAATTGTAGTTTAAAAGGCACTGCTTGCCATTGGCTGATATCAAAAGCGTATTGCATGTCATGTCACCGTAGTCATAGTTTCTTGTATTTCTATTTACTACAAGCGATGTGTCAAAGTTACATGCGAATGCGAAAATGGGTAATATTAGCACTTCGTAATTGTGTTTGCTGCATAAAAAACTCTAAATTGAAGAGTCTCCTGTTTTCGAATAGATGTGCATGTACAGGTGGAGAACATTTTCGGATTCACAGTTACATCGACATGTTGATCTCGGATGTGTAATTATTGAATCAAATCCAGTAGGCAAACATAACAATAGATTGCAACTGCTTAGCATGATTATGTCAAATATCAAGCAGAGACCGAAACGAATGACAAAAGTACCATTCGATTCGATTCGGCTTTTTAGGACCGGGATTCGGATTCGATTCGAGTTTTCTGGACTCTCAAAGTTTTAATTTGGATTCAATTCGGCTTCCCAGGTCGAACAGCCTGACCTGGGAACGGCCGGTTCCGGGTATTTCCGTTGATTTTCGATCAATTCTTGCCGGAAAAGTCCGGCCGTATTTTTGACCAGAATACTGCTTCATGTTCCAGCGATTTCCCGTGTTTTCCTGCAGGATATGGTGACCTTCCCGCAGATTTCCTGGAGTATCCTGCGGGATCTAGTGGCCGAAATGTTCGACCTGGGTTTTCTGGTTTTTTAAAATTGTAATTCGATTCGATTTGATTCGACTCAAATTGGATTTACAAAACATGGTATTCACTATTACATAGTATTTGTGCCAAGAAGTACGTCCCTCGTAAAGGACTAGATTAAATAGGGGTTATATAAACCGCCGGACGTCCACTTCTAAGTCATAGAGCTGATGAACATACTGCAGTGGCGTAATTAAGTTTACATCACTAATATTCATCCTTGCATATAACAACTCATAATCGCGCCCTGAAAAGTACGTAATCTTTCTGTGTATCTCTTCTCTCTAGACATCTTTTTCTTTCTCCGTATCCCCTTCTCTCTCTATGTATCTTTTTTTTCTCTCTCCTATTTATATTTTCCTTATTCTCTCTCTAGTATATAAACTTGCTTTCTATGTGAAATTGAGGCAGTTCAGTTCTGAACAAGTCAAGTTAGAAGAAAGTTGTGCTTTGTAATAAGTACGATTGTATTGAAAACAACACACAGGACTCATTTTGGACAAGAATAAACTGATTGTGTGGAATTGTTGTTAATATTATACACACAGTGGCTAATATATATAGCTGATACTGATCCACACTTTTTTGTCCATCATCCTATCAGGATATATACGCAATTCTATATATCTCGATTGTTATTTGAAGAGGGAACTGGCAAGTTGAGCACGGAATATTCAACACATAGAATGATAAGAGCCAGAATAGTTCAGCACCGGAATTTTGAGCACTAAGAGACATCAGCACGAATATTTCATCCTCATAATTTATATCAATATAATAGAGCAAGATAATTGGATTACATAAATTAATAAACACAGTTAACACGATCCAATTAATTCTCGCTACTATAATTATGTTATGATTCGTGTTTGTTGCGTTAATCTGTCACTGTCTCAACATGGCAACAATTTCAACCAACGGTACAACAAAACAAAAACCACGTCTAGATTATAATAGCTATTCTTATGCAATAGATCGATCTACCAGTGAAAAAACTTACTGGCGTTGCATTAAATATTCATAAGATCGCTGTCATTCTCGCCTACACACACACGTGTTTTAACACATAATATTCTCAAACAACCTATAGAACACATATGCAGAGTGGATGGTACGACACTTCAACTTCGAAAATTCGATGAGCAAGTTGCTCATCGTGCTATAAATACTCAAGAAACACCGGATACGATCGTTACCAATTTTTACAAAGGTACACGTACTAAATTTTCAGCAGCGAATTTTACTAATATATTTTGCTGTATCGTTATCTCTAGATCTATCTGATCCATCAATTGCTCGTTTACCTCTGCGCGATAATATAAAACGCCGAATAAGAATTTTACACCAGAAAAATCAGCTAGTAAAAGAACCAAATGATCCAAAGTTCGCCCCTGTTCCCATAGCATTCACTAAAACTGTGCTTGGGTATCTATTTCTGCGTTACGATACAGGTTCAGGTACGTTGCGTGATACGGCTAATAATATAGATTCATTAATCCACATAATCTTTGCTAATTTAGGTGATGATTGAATATTAATATTTGCAAGTGATGAACAACTTAATATTTTGCAAAATGCAGGAGAATTTCTCGTCGACGGTACATTTAAAGTGGTACTAGAGATATTTTATCAATTATATATCATTATGGCGTGCACCGGGATCATGTAATTCCAGTTATCTATGCCCTATTACGTCGAAAAAATGCGGATACGTATTATCGTTTAATCAATAAAATACTCAAGTTTGGGTCTCGTTGGTCTCCACGTTCAATCATGCTCAACTTTGAACAAGCTTGCATTGGCATTTACCAAACAATTTTCCCTACCGTCTTCCCTGGTCGAAGAAAACGATCAGTAAACGATCGTATACGATACAAATACGGCCCGTTTTACGTGCCGTATTTTCCCCGTGTAACAGGGGCAGTAATACGGCCGTATGTTCTATAGAAGGGTAAATCCGCCAGCTTTCTACCACTTTGTGGAAATATATTTTTTTCTCCATTTGAACGGTCTAGTTAGACGTATCATCGTCGAAAACGGTCAGGGATGATAATTAAAAACTTTTTGGACACATAAAATAGGGTGATCCAAATCATTTCTTCGGAACAACTGCAGACATTTCATATTATAGATTGATTGTCAAAATATGTTTTATGTAACGGTCAAAAGGGTGTTCATTGCCGTTGCTATGACTCGCCTACGGTAGAATATACCATGAACTAGTTAATTCGAATGTCTTTCGCATTGCCAAAAGGCATTCAACATCATATTTCATATAGAAACTTTACAATTGTGAGGAAAAAGAAGGAAAATATCGATTAATATTTTTAAAAAGGTGCTCATGAACCTTATGCAGTACCATTCACCTCATGTTTCGATATGAGAACGTATTCTTGATGGGTCTAATCTACTTTGATCAGATAATTATGTGGACATGAGTTTGATGATAGAAATTCGTAATGAAAAAGTGCCAAACAAATGGTGGAGATCTAGCTTCATAGAATATATGCTATTGCAATTTGATCTCTAAGTAGAAACAAATTTCGACACGGAATGACATCTGCTTTGTGATTTTCTCTCTATGGTCACTTATGGTCAACTACCGATTAGATATTTTAGATGATTCACACATTATAGTCGATGGGTATTTTTGAATAACATAGTTCATTTTCTTTTGATCCATCAGGATAAAAATAGTTAAAAGATGCCAAGACAAAAGTTATGTCAACATCCAACTAGGCATACGGATTCTTCTAGCAAAGCAACAGGTTCACGTCGTATCTCTTGTCGTCTCCTCAATTTCTTACGTGATCATTATGATTTTGAAGAGTTGAATATTCGTTGGTTATGTCCAAAGTGTCAAAGGGTAGAGACAGCGATGATGAACAAAGAATATGAAATGAATGAAGAGGATAATATGGATACCAGTAATGAAGAATCAAATGATGATAAATCGAGTCATGATGAAGGAGAAAATGATAACGAAAGTGATCAGCAAGATTCTGATGAAGAGCAAAGTGACAATGATATGCTACTGGAGCTTTCGTATCGTGAAGAACAGGCGATAGGGCAGCTGTCTGCGGTTTTCAAATTACTGGAAATGGATTCAATTCATGATAAGCAAGTTTTAGAGGCTGTTTAATTTTATAAAAGTTTCTTTCTTACTAGATCAAGAACTCGCCCGATTCGTTCTCAAATCGATCAAGTTTATAAATATCTTCATAGTTTATGTGATGTACTTGAAGGGAAATCCGTACAAGAAAACGATCCAGATCCACATGGACTTCTCGTTCAAGAATCTAATGATCTTTTGACCGGTTTGAAAAGTTTATTCAATGATAGCGACTGTTCTGAACAAGTTCGTCTTCTAACTATTGCTCCCGAAGCGTGGGGCCGAGAGAAGCTTCGAAAATGGTAAGTAGTGTTGAATTTCGTTATAGAGCGCTTCACTTCAATACAATTTCTTTAACAAAATCTTTATAAATACACTGTTTGTTATCAGGTTTGAATCAACTGAACACCAAGCTCGTCAATCACTTATACTTCGACAAAATGAAGGTGTTCTCGCTGTTCCTCAATATTTCAGCGGCAATCCATCAATCTCAAACGATACCATTACAACTATCATCGATTTCTACCGTGAAGAAGGTGTTAGTCGCACGTCACCAAATTCAAAAGATACAATTCAAATTAATCGAAATACAGTACCTCTTCGTTTTATGGAAATGAGTGTATTAGACGCCTTTCGATTATTTGACGAACGCTTTCCAAACATGGCCGCTCGTACAACATTTTACTCGTTACGACCTCGTGATGTAAAAATTCTATCACCACATGATACATGTATTTGTATCATACATGAAAATATGAATCTATTAATCAAGGTACGTATTTATTTCTATCTTCAACACGTTCGTCACTGACATTTAGCCTAATCTAAGTTTCTATTTACTTACATTAATTAATTAATTTCGATAATACAATGTTTATAGGCGTGGAATAATTATCGTCAAAACATACAAAACAAATCTTCTTCAATGAGATCGAACACATTCGATCTAAAGGATCTTACTAGTCAAATGGTGTGTCAAGATGATATGGAAGATTGTTTTATTGGTGAATGTCAGCAATGCTCAACGAAATCTATCATCGACATTCTTACAGAAAACATGAATGTTGATCTTGATGAAAACTATTCATGGACTCTTTGGAAAAAACTAAATAGTAAATTTGATCTTCAACGGATGACCGGTTCTATTGAAGCCCTCCTAGCTGAAATAGAAGAACAATGGCCGTTGTTTATGTTACATACATTTTGCAATCGAAAGCAACGTGATTATATTTCTGATCTACGTGCGCAGTCAACAAAAACTACATTCGTAGTAGCTCAAATCGATTTCTCAATGAACTACACGCTAATTCGTCAACGTGAAGTTCAACAAGGTTTCTTTTCTCAAAGTCAAGTATCTCTATTCACGGTACATTTAACTGTTGGAAAAGAGCATTTTGATATGGCAATAATCAGTAACTCTATGGAACATAACGTGGCATTTGTTTACTGTGCTCAACAAATCATTGTTGATTATGTAAAGAAAAACATCCCTTTGGCTAAGAAAATCATCTACGTCAGGTAAATAAAGTTGATTCAAAACGAAAGCATAACGTAATAGTGTGAGACTTGCATTGTGAATTTCGACGAATGAAAGGTGCTATTCATACTACATTAGAACATATTTTGATAGACGTTAAACTAAACTACGAAGCAATCACAATTCTCGTTTGGTAGTTCAATTGAGGGGAGAGAATGGATTTGGTTGTTCATCAATCATCTTGAAGATTCATGATGTCTAGTAATTACCGGTGAGTTCTTTGACGCTTGCCGAGGTCATCGAAGTGTTTTTAGTTTTGAAATTTTGAAGCCGGTTGCATATCCCTGAAATCCAACTATGAACCGCAACACAAAATAGTTGTCATTTTCATCTTAGTGATGGTGCAAGCTCTCACTTCAAAAACAATGCTAATATGCTGAACTTGGCTTACCATAAAGACGATTTCAATATGGATGCTGATTGGGTATTCACCGCCACTGGTCATGGAAAGGGGCCCGGTGATGGCATCGGAGCAGTGTTGAAATCAACTGCAAGACGTATCACCCTCAGTAAAAATATTCTTCTCTCGAACCCTTACGATTTCTTCCAGTTTTCTAAAAAACATCAATTGGAAACGGCTACAGCTGCTGGAAGGCGAAAACCTGCTATTGATCTTTTTTTTCTTGAAGAAGTGGAAATTCACAGAAATAAGGTAAACGTTCTCAATACAAGACAGGAACAATTAAAATCAAAAGGTAATTCGAAATTATTCACTATTTACTATTAAATCTTACTGTTTTTGTAAAAGGAACGATTCATGGTATTCGCAGCATGCACGATTTCAAAGGTTTGGTCAACAATACAGTTTGTTTTCGTAGAACTTCTGGCTCTCAAAACTGTGAAAGATTCTCTTTTCGATAGGATTTTTCTGTGATATTTGTACGAATATTTTTTCAGGGATATTCATATCAAAGAATGAGAACTATATTTGATATAATAGTTAATATTTCATAATAAAGTCGTAATATATATATCGAGTTTTCTAGTCGAAGTAGATTAGACCCATCAAGAATACGTTCTCATATCGAAACATGAGGTGAATGGTACTGCATAAGGTTCATGAGCACCTTTTTAAAAATATTAATCGATATTTTCCTTCTTTTTCCTCACAATTGTAAAGTTTCTATATGAAATATGATGTTGAATGCCTTTTGGCAATGCGAAAGACATTCGAATTAACTAGTTCATGGTATATTCTACCGTAGGCGAGTCATAGCAACGGCAATGAACACCCTTTTGACCGTTACATAAAACATATTTTGACAATCAATCTATAATATGAAATGTCTGCAGTTGTTCCGAAGAAATGATTTGGATCACCCTATTTTATGTGTCCAAAAAGTTTTTAATTATCATCCCTGACCGTTTTCGACGATGATACGTCTAACTAGACCGTTCAAATGGAGAAAAAAATATATTTCCACAAAAGTGGTAGAAAGCTGGCGGATTTACCCAGAATACGATAATATTATGCCGGCTGTACGAGTTTTTACGACTGATATACGGTGCCCGTGTATGGCCGTAATACTGCCCCTGTTAAAACGCCTTAATTCGGCTTAAAACAGCCGTTTTACGACGGAATACGATGCAAAACGACCGTTTACAGTAGTGCTACGCCGGTTTACGGTGGTCCGTTTTGATCGACCTGGGTTATTGTCAGGATGCCATTTTCACTTAAGACAGAGTATACATCGTAAATTACAGGTAATAAAATGTTTATAATAATCAGGCGATTAGAAAGTTTAACGTCATGCTATTTCTTAAATTAGGCACTAGGACATCAAAATCAATATGAAAGTGATCCATTATTTACGCATAATATTCATAAAATAGCGGCTTTGGCATTTCTGAAACTAACGAACGTCATTAATGGATTCGAACATTTATCAATTGATCTTGGTGATGATAACGAAACAATTCTTGATTACTTTGAAGAAACTTACATCGGTAAGAGATATTTTGGTTTTCATGGAGAAAATTCCAGCATATTATTTTTCTAGGGCGACTACGACTAAATAATACACGAAACAAAGCTATGTTTGCGATCGAATTCTGGAATATGCACGACAGAACCACACAATTATCTATGAGAACGAACAACTCTGCCGAAGCTTACAACCGTTGAATAGGCTCTGTCTTCCGATGTGCTCATCCAACACTATGGCTATTTTTGCAAAAACTAATTGACGAAGAAAATGCTACCCACCCCGATATATTACACATCAATACTGGACAACCACCAAAAAAGAAGAAAGTAAATCAACGTTTCGAAAATCGCTTGATAAATCTTATCACAACTCCTCATTCAAATGTTCTGACTCAGATCGATTCAATTGCACATAATATCTCTTTGTAAATTTTTGTTCAATATTTCGTTCAAATATATTTAAATAAATTTGTGTTATTCATTCGACCTATTCAATATTCGTGCTGATCTCTCTTAGTGCTCAAAATTCCGGTGCTGAACTATTCTGGTTCTTTTCATTCCACGTGCTGAATATTCCGTACTGATCGTTCTCGTGCTCAACTTTCACTGATCCCTTTTTGATAAACCTTGTCAGATATTTAACGTAGATGAGACTGGATTTGCAGATCAAACGAAAGGTTAATACACTGGAATACATTGAAATAAAAAAAATTGCTTTTTAGGCGAACGGGTTATCGTGAAATCTAGTCGAAGACATGCTTTTGAGGCAAATAGTGGTACAGGAAAAGACGATCGAACAGCATTAATTTGTGTTAGTGCTGGTGGCTTTGTTCTTAGTCCATTATTTCTTTATTCCGGAAAACATTTGATGGATTCATGATGTGCTGGTGAACCAGATGACGCACATTTTGGGATAACAAATAAAGTAATTTTCTTTGGAATAGTAGAATATATTTATTCTACTATAAGTGAGTTTTGATGCCAATAGTTATTTGTTTTGTATTACATAGGGCTCGATTGATACGGGCATGTTTGAATATTGGTTGAAATATATGTCTATACCAGCAACTGCTCATTTGAATAGACCGTTGCTTTTGATTCTTGATGGATATAGTTCACATGTTAGTCTAAAGATTGTTGATTTACTTAGGAATAAATAATACTATTGTATGTCTTATGCTCCCTGCGCATTCAACACATGCACTTCATCCAGTCGACATCGTCCTGTTCAACTCGGTGAAAAACGACTGGGCGAAAAACGTAAAGAATCACCTGAAATAAGGAAATAAACGAATCACGAACAGTGATTTTCCTCGTCTTATGAAGAAATTATTTGTTGATCAAGCTTTTTTTCTTCAGCCAGGATTGTTTCGTCATCTGCTCGAACTGATAGTCAAAACTCTTTTTGTAGTTGTTTTATAATTATTCGTTTGATCTACATAGGAATCTGGCCATTTGGCAAAAACGCTATGCATGACAAAGTTTCGACAAATAATATTAATTCGTCTACATGTAATGATAATAATTCAACTTCAGTTCCAACAAATATTCTCAGTTCATCTATGAATACTTCGAGTTCATTAACTTCTCCTGCTGCTAATCTTATCTTCAAGCAATCAACAACTATTAATACACAAGCATTGTTACCTTCACCAATTAAAATTCTATCAAGTGATCCATGTACAACAATGACAACATTAACATATTCGTCAATCTTGCAACCAATCGTTGTCGATGAAAGTAATATTTCACCACTACTTGATCCTTCATCTTATAGTGATCTTCAACCATGTTCACTCAATATGAGTTGTGAACCATCTCGAAGTCTTGAATTAACAGTATCGAGTAATCAACAAAATACAAGTAATTATGATGAAAAGCATTTATTTACCACAGGTAAGATATATATTTTCCCACATTCATAATTTTATTTGCGGTTTTTAATAATTTCAGGCATTGATTGGAATCTTTCATCTAGTCATATTAGTTGCTCTACGTGAAGTAATTAATCAAATTGTATGTCAACGTCAATAAAAAACATTTACAACTACAAAGTCTAAACCGATTCGAGGTTCAAGATTAAGAAGTACTATTGGTTTGAATGTTACGGAAGATGAATAGGTCATGATGAAATTGAAAGAAAAAGAAACCAAGAGTCAAACGAAGAAAGCTCGTTTATCAAAAGCTTCCAAAACAATTAAAACTTCAACAAATAGTAATGCCAAAAATCAAGTGAAAAAAAGCATCATCACGTATTACTAGATAAAAACAAGAATGTCGTATTTCGAAAGATGTTGAAATTGAATTGAGTATTTAATGTTTGCAGAATGCAATTAATTTCAGTGAAATGGCGGAAGTAAGTGATAATTCAAATGAAGAATGGCGAATGTCAATGACTTTATTTAACCGTTGTTTATGTTCTGAATATTGTACATCAAGTTGATTTTTCTTGTGTTGAAGTTAGAACTATTTAACTATTTTTTTTATAAAATGATTGTCTTTTAGTTTTTGTATACTTATGACATTGAAATGGCAAACAAAATATGAACGACTATCCTTGTTACTTAAAACGAATGAACCATCATCTAGATTAGAATTAAAATCGTTCATATTGTACATACAGATAGTCTTTCATATACTCTACAACTTTTGTAGCAATGCTAACTATCAATTGTGCACTTCTAGTAGCGCGAACATTATTTGTACCACCATTCACTAAATCCCCATGTATTTTACTTTACGTGATCGAATTAGGAACTCGACATGAGCTTGAGTGAACGGATTAAGATCAGTTCCATAATTCGATCACGAACATCACTTGATTGTTTTTAAAAAACGTAATGCAAAGTGCATTGTGGAAGAATAAAGAAAACACGAGATTATAGATTCTCATTTGAGGAATCGAATAGTCGAGTTTGCTTTTCGATTAGAGGTATTTTTTTGTACCGAAAATATGCTTGTCCCGAAGGCTCCACACAAAATAGCTGTGATGACCGAATTCGGGGAAGAGGAGAACGAACAAAAATTCGAAATAGCTCTTCTTTAAAGGTTATTGCTAATTAATAACTAATTAGTTTCATGTAAAAATTATATGATTAGATAGATAAATGTTTCTTCTACCACGGAAACCAAAAATGAAATCAAACAGACTTTGTGGAGAGAAGCTAAGAGTTTCTTTCTGAAAAAGTAAAAATATGTGATCGAATTAGGGTCAGGCGCTCTACGTTTCGGAACGTGTTTTTGTGAATGCTGGAAAACGCGTCCGGAAAGTGAATGCATTTTGCGTTGTTTCGAAAACTTAACGCTCGAGAACGTCGTACTTCGAAAGAGAAACGAAGCGAAATGCATTACATATTACAAAAAAACGTTTTGAAACGTTCCTGAGTAAATATGGAATGCGTTTCAAGGGGTGTTTCCTTGAATTATTTACGTCATGGGTGGTCACGTGAGCAGTCATTCAATTCCGCAATGTTGAACATTCCGGAATCAGTTCCGCCCCGTAATCAGTTCCGCCCCGGAATCAGTTCCACCCCGGAATCAGTTCCGCCCCGTAATCAGTTCCGCCCCGGAATCAGTTCCGTCGATTCCGGAATTAGGTCAAATATGAAGACTGTCCGATTCCGGAATTAGTTCCTTCGATTCCGGAACTGCTTCGTTCGATTCCGGACTTAGTTCGTCCGATTCCCGGAATTCCACGAAATTCAGTCCAATTCCGGAATTAGCTCAATACGGAATCGGTGGGAATTAGACGGAATTCCGTGTGATTCCGTTCAATTCCTGTTCGACCTAATTCCCGGAATTCCGCACCGGAATTGCATTCGTCACCGAGGTATAAGATATATCAAGTGTCCATTGATCACTCAATTCCGGAATCGCTGGGAATTAGGCGGAATCCGTATGAATTCCGTGTAATTCCGGAATTGAATCGGAATGGATAAACGGAATTCCGGGAATTTGATGGAATATATCGGCAGTGATTCCGGGAATTCCGGAATTGTGTTGGAAGTAATAAACGGAATTTCGGGAATTAGATGGAATTGGTTCCGTGAGCGGAACTGGTTCCGGAATGTTCAACATTGCGGAATAGGATGTATTCTCGATCACGCGCAGGCGCATCATCGCATTGAAAATCGCGTACATCAAGTGAACGAAGGCATTCCAAGGTAAAAACAACAAAAATGTAATTACATTTTTTCAAGTTAACGTAACAGTAAAAACAGGTAATTAGTCAATAGATCACTTTGCTATAGTCAAAACCAAACGAATAAATAATATTTTATCTCATCCTTCACGTATATAAAAAGCAGGTGCGAAAAAATATATTACTGAGTATTTCATATCGGACGGAAACTAACTACGAATAGAATTTGTTCGAAATGAATTATTTTGCACCAACAAGTAATTTGTTCCAAGTAAAACAAAAGTTAACTCTACGGCAAATGATTATGGAGATTTTGAAGATAATTAAAATGACATATAGCATGGTCATCAGTTGGCCAAAATTTATATTGGATAAACTTGGAATATCATTACCTAATTGCTTCTCAATACATCCGGCACTCTGTTCTCTTTGTATATGTGGTGCAATTATTAGTATTGCATGTTCTGCTGGTGTTGGTCTAGGTGTCGGACTTGGTGTCGGATTGACTTGTCCGAAATCTTTTGACGGCGTTGCGCAAAGCACAAGCATCATCAATAGTACAACTGCAGCTAATAGTAGTAATTCAACCAGTGGCTGATTAGTACACGCTTAGGAATTTTAAGAAGAAAAATATTTTGAACACTATTTATTTATTTTTTGTAATTCATAGTTCTCACATTTTATTGAATAAATATTCGATTTAGTTCTCACGTATATAGGATTTATATAGTAAAAAGGAAATAAAAATTCAGTTCAACCTGTGTTTATGGACTTGTAGANGTACAACTGCAGCTAATAGTAGTAATTCAACCAGTGGCTGATTAGTACACGCTTAGGAATTTTAAGAAGAAAAATATTTTGAACACTATTTATTTATTTTGTGTAATTCATAGTTCTCACATTTTATTGAATAAATATTCGATTTAGTTCTCACGTATATAGGATTTATATAGTAAAAAGGAAATAAAAATTCAGTTCAACCTGTGTTTATGGACTTGTAGACATTTAAACGATTAGCCACTGGTAGAATTTGAGACGGTCGAGTAGGTTTGAGTACAACCTACGCCGACGCCTACGCCAACTCCGACGGCAACACTTGCAACTGACAATGTTGTAGTGATTGCTGAACACATCACCATTGCACAAATATTTGGACTCGCAGAAGCAATGTTCATTGCAAGGCGTACACCATTTTGTAGTAAACTCATTGGAAGTGTGAATGCGTATTCCATGAATTTGTTAAATCTTCTAATTTGTTGAAAGAAGATTTGAATGTTTGATACTGGCTCTGGAGCATTGACTTGATGGTTTGATTGCATTTGATGGAGCATCTTGTTCGTTTAAATTTCGTAGTGTGAGAAAATTCGAAGGATAGTTGAAGCTCTTTTGTGTGCAAAGAAATGCTTGACAACTTGCCAGACGGCTTGAAATTAAATACTGAGGATTCATAGTTGTTTTTATTCATGAGCTTTGGAAGGCCAAAAAAAGTGTCTATTATTTTGTTTTCATGCGTTACGGTAAAATTGGACCCTGAGAAATTTATGTATTTCGTCATGAGTCACTTGCCTCATTAAGAAAGAATGCGCGTCATTATTGACTACTACGAGTCTCGTCCGTGCTTTGGTATTATTTTTATGACACTCGTCATTTTTCGAATTTATCTTGTGAGTTGCTTATTAATTCATATCTGATGACATCTCACATATATATCTCTAATTGCATTTGATGTTACTTTCTGAAAGAAATTTTTATATTTTATAGCAAAAGTGAGTCTGTAGAGTGACTGTAAATGCATAGTGAATATTTTACTTTGAAGTAACGTTATAACTTGTACACGGGATGATTTCTGTTGATACGAATCAAAAATATGATTTAGTTCTCTCTTTTTTGAAAAAGTATCTTAGTGGAGGAAAGAATAATTCTCACACCCTCATTTATTAAGGGTGCTAATTAAATAAAAGTAGAACTTCCTCATGCACACATATTGTCTCACATCTGTTATTTGTCATGAATAATCATAAATAATAGTCACTCAAAAAAATAAAAACGATCTTTTGTGACAATTAATATTTATTATTTGTCTTAGTAGTAAGAAAACACTCAAATTCGTTTATAAAATACCTATAAAATCATGAGTTTTATAGCATCAAAAGCAATTATGTTGACTTTAATGATATCTGAAAGATATAATTATGTTTGCAATATCAGATACGATTGAAAAAGAAACACGGTATTTTTCTTTCTTTGCTTCCGCTACGTATTGACGTGCATCGATATAGGAAAATATAAAAATGCCTTACCTTGCCGTTGCATGTTTTCATACGGTTATTAGCCACAAGTAAACCAGACGCCAATCATTAACAGATCACTATCATCATTACCAGGCAGTTAATTTTTCCAGTGGAAAAATATACACAAATTATTTAATATCAGTTCCACCTCGTAATGAAACGAAACTCAACCAGTGAACTCTTCCTTCTTTTTATTGCAAAATAGCCTTAAAGAAAAGACAGATACTATATCAACGATGCATTTAGTAATAGTCAACACAACAAGTGTGAAGGACAATTATTTTTTTCATTGAGATCTTTGGTAAACAAGTCCATTTTGTTTTGACTCCCACATGTTGTCTTGTATTCACGAGATATATACATAAAAAAAAGAGAGAAATTACATTACTTGAAAACGATTATTGTTTATTTGGAGACAAGGAAAATGAATTATTTTGCACCAACAAGTAATTTGTTCGAAGTAAAACAAAAGTTAACTCTACGGCAAATGATTATGGAGATTTTGAAGATAATTAAAATGACATATAGCATGGTCATCAGTTGGCCAAAATTTATATTGGATAAACTTGGAATAGCATTACCTCATTGCTTCTCAATACATCCGGCATTCTGTTCTCTTTGTGTATGTGGTGCACTTATTAGTATTACATGTTCTGCTGGTGTTGGTCTAGGTGTCGGACTTGGTGTCGGATTGACTTGTCCGAAATCTTTTGACGGCGTTGCGCAAAGCACAAACATCATCAATAGTACAACTGCAGCTAATAGTAGTAATTCAACCAGTGGCTGATTAGTACACGCTTAGGAATTTTAAGAAGAAAAATATTTTGAACACTATTTATTTATTTTGTGTAATTCATAGTTCTCACATTTTATTGAATAAATATTCGATTTAGTTCTCACGTATATAGGATTTATATAGTAAAAAGGAAATAAAAATTCAGTTCAACCTGTGTTTATGGACTTGTAGACATTTAAACGATTAGCCACTGGTAGAATTTGAGACGGTCGAGTAGGTTTGAGTACAACATACGCCGACGCCTACGCCAACTCCCACGGCAACACTTGTAACTGACAATGTTGTAGTGATTGTTAAGCACATACAAGCTGCACAAATACTTGGACTCGCAGAAGCAATGTTCATTGCAAGGCTTACACCATTTTGTAGTAAACTCATTGGAAGTGTAAATGCGTATTCCATGAATTTGTTAAATCTTCTAATTTGTTGAAAGAATATTTGAATGTTTGATACTGGCTCTGGAGCGGTGGCTTCATGGTTTGATTGCATTTGATGGAGCATTTTTGTTTTGTTTGACTTTCTCAACTGGTCCGAATATTGAAATTTGTTATTCTTATACAGCTGAATCGTTCAAAAAAATACCATTAATTTTTTTTCTGCATTTTTCATTTACGTACTTAGTAAAAATTTCACCGAAGTTCTGTCAGATGAGTGAAACGGGAACTATATTCTTGTATTGTTTCTTTTATTGGTAATGTTTGGGCAAACACCAAGGTGTAAATTGTTTTATGTTCGTATCATTAGAGAAATATCTACTATCGTAATGTGTTATTTTTCTCGTAGGTCGTCTATACCGTTGATTATCGTACACAAGTGTGTTCGACAACAAGAAAAAAAGTGAAAAGATTAATTTCTTTCTCTTTATTCGTTCTCTTCAATTGAATTAGTAGTAAAAGTAACATGAATTCTGAAGCTAATCTACAACTAATAACCCTATGAATTTGTTATTATCGTCATTTGGTTGTTTTAATAGGTATTCACACACACATATATATATATATATAGCTTATATTGATGAAAGAAATATTTTCTTTCTCATAGATTTACACCACAGTTATACAAAATAGAAGGAGAATATCTTCTTCATATAGCTATAGTTTACCGTTTACTGATCGCATTGTTATACCTATGCGTCATTCGCCGAATTATTCAAACTATCAAGATCGAATTCCTTCTAAAGATACAACAGCACAATGGATTTATGATCCGACCAGTGATAGAGAAAAATTTCGTATCAAAATTCATATTGAAGGATTTGATCAAAATGAAGTCAGTAGATTTGTTTTTTCTCCGTTATTTAACAAATTTCTTGTATGAAATAAATAGGTTCATACTCGTATTGATGGTTGTAAACTTTTTGTATACGGTGAACGGATTGAGAACAGAAGTCAAGTAAGAAATAGTTTTCATAGAAATTTATTTAGATCGATCTTTAATTTCAGGGTCTATCAAAACGAATAATTGAAAAATCCTATGATTTACCTCCTGATGTTGATACATTGAGGTAAATTTGTGTATCTATTCATCTATTCTGTGAAAAAACGTTTTTTTTCTTCAAGTTCACACGTTACTTTTCCTTCGCCGATAACACTGCAAGTCGAGTTTTCCTCAAAATATCCATCAGTTCAATTGATTCAACCAAATCGATATGCGCTACCACGAAAAGTAAATGATACTGGCAATCATCGAATTCCAATACTTCAACGATTTAATCATTCGGTCGGTTCAACACTTTTACCTACACGTTCAAATGCGATAATGTATAAATTTCATCAGCCAATCGCTGATCGGGTGATAACTAAAAATAACACGATTCATAAAGAAACTCACCGAGAGAAACATCGCCAACGCTCGAGTCCAACAACAACTATTCAATCGTCACATGAACGTTCCGATAGTCCTACATCGTTATCAGACATGACTGATGACAGTGATACCATTAATGAATCATCGCTTTTTCCTCGAGAATTCGATGCGGATGCTTTCTATCGAAGTGTGTTTCAACCAAAAGTACTCACTGATGATAGGGATCAACGATATATAGAAATGAAACTTGATATGAAGGATTATAATCCTGATAAAATTCAGGTATCTATTAATAATAATGATCTTGTTGTTCATGTTGACGAAACTAATTTTTATAAACAAATAACACTACCATCAAATATCGATCTATTAAGTTTATCGATATATTATTATGACGACAGAAAAGTTAATATTAGAATTAAATTACTTGATGAATATTCTTCATTTAAATATATTTAAAAGTGCGCTTGCTTTTTTTTCTGAAACTTGCAAAATAAATTTTCACCTGGCACCCACAAACCTCTTGCGACTTTCCTCAGTGAACTCGTAATTCGGCAAACCGTTTTCACAATTATGATCAATGCATCAAATTGCTATCGCAAAAAAAAAGAGTCAATCTATTACTGAGATAACATTTTTTCTTCTTGTCCATCGCACATGTCTCTTCTTTCTCGAGGGCAACATCGATAACACAGTTATCTATATTTCTTCTCGTGTCGCATCTCATTCTTTTTCAACTAGGTAAATGATTTCAACTGTAAACTTCGTCTTTTGTAGTTGTAGAAAATTTATGCTGACTCCACTATTTATTATACGTAATATACCAAATTAATTCCCTGATTGATAATTTTGCAAAAATTCTACGTCAGTTTTTCCTAACTCCAAATTTATGTAAATCATTCGTCATTTCTTACTCCTATCTTTTTCGTGCAGCCCTACTCTAAAAAGTAATAAACAGATGATAGATAATTATATTTTTTTTGAACTTTTTCTCGATCTGTGTAATGATGATCACTATCTCCTGCTTCGTATTGACATTCTATATTCTGCTCCTTCCAAGTTCAATTCACGTACAGCAATTATGTTCTTCATTACGACCACGTCGTGTCCGTATTGATCACCACGACGTTGATACTCATCGTGATATTGTGGTTGAAAGACCAATTTTTTCTTGGTTGATCGATGACGAAAAGTATTCTTGTAATGGTACTTCACTACGTGGTATCCATCAGATAGCTTATCGGTTGATTATCGTCAAAGAAGTTAGTTTCTATTCACCGATACAGAAATCTGTCGTCATCTATGACTCAGGGCGTGTCATGTCATCCGTATCGACCAACGTTTTATACGGTGGTCCAGATTTGACATCTGACACCCGATACAAATATTCTATCCAATACTGGTCATCTACTGGCGCAATAAGTGAGCCTGTAAGCGGTCGATTTCGGACTGCTCTATCCAATCCCACGAACGAATTGACGGCAAATTGGATAGGCTCACGTCACATTAACATGAATGAATTGCGACGGGAATTTTATATTCCGCAAGGCATATTATCGGCTACTGTATTTATGAGTGGAATGGGTTACGGTATCTTATATGTGAATGGTGTAAATGTGGATCCTTCGCGTCGTTTTGATCCTGGATGGACTACATATACGCAACGTGTTCTATACGTTTCATACGATATAGCTCAACATCTAACAGCTGCGTCCATGAATTGCATTGGTGTTCATTTAGGACTTGGATTTTATACACATGAACAGTGGGGTGGGGGAACTCCAAGTCCAGCACCAGAAGTATTTGGCCCACCACCACGACTACTCTTACAAGTCAATATTGTACTCAGTGACCATACAACCATGAATATAAGTTCCGATACAACATGGCTCGGTCGTGAAGGCGCTCATCGTAAAGATAGTGTATATATGGGAACAATCTATGACACTCGTGCTGAACGATACAACTGGTCAAGTGTCGGTTTCACTGATCCGTACAGTCTATGGTTAAATGCGTCTACCATTGAATCGCCATTGACTTCACCAGTTGGCCAATTAACATATCAATCAATGGATCCAATACGGATAAGTCCATATGCCCTACATATTGCTACATCAGCATCGAGAACTGGCTATGATTCAATGCCACCAGGCGTCATCGGCGGTAATATCATGAATAGCGGTGTTTTTAATGCAACGCCGTTAGCAAACCAACAGGTTCCAACGTATGATGTTTCACAAAATATTGCTGGCTACTGCACATTGACAATTACGGGCAGACAAGGTATGACTGTGTCGACGCGACATGCAGAATTACTAAACGAACCAGGTATCGATGGAATTAAATATCAAGGACTCAACGCTGCCAATTATCAAATTATTTCTGCATCTGATGATTTTATCATTCAAGGTAGTCCACATGAAGTATTGGTCCCTATGTTCACTTATCATGGCTTCCGTTATATATCGGTGTATGCTAATTACATTAATATTGAGTCCGTCGTTTGCGCCGCAATACATAGTGAAACAACTCTCACAGGTAATTTTACTTCTTCATCGCTGGTACTCAATCAAATTCAACACAACATTCTGTGGTCACAACTCAGCAATATAATGTCAATTATAACAGACTGCAGTCAACGACAGGAGCGACGAGGATGGCTTGGCGATGCAGCCCTATCAGTCGATACAGCATTATTCAATTTTGATTTGTATGGATTATATGTAAATTTTCTACGGAATATTGCAGACGTTCAGCATCAAGATGGATCGATACCTGATACAGCACCCTACTCTGTTGGTGGTTATGTAGCTGATCCCTCATGGGCACATGCTTATCCAGAAATAACTTGGCGCATCTACCAACATTACAATGATACGGATATTGTAAAAATACACTATGCTGGAGTTCAAGCATGGGTGGACTACTTGACAAGTCGTGCACGACAAAGTGGTTTAGCAAATTTTTATTTCGCTTACGGTGATTGGGAAACACCCGCCAACTATCCTGTGACCAACAGTTCATTGGTTTCTGCATTTTCATATCTTAGTGACGTACAAACAATGATAATTCTCTCAAAAATTCTCAATAATCAGACTAACATTGCCAAATATAGTAAATTGTATGATCAATTAGCCATAGAATTTCATGAGACATTCTATAATTCTACTATCAATGGATATGCAAAAGGTTATCAAACGGCGAATGCATTGGCATTGAAGCTACCTGACGTTGTACCTTCAAATCTACGTGCATCAGTCGTCAAAGCCCTTGCTGATAATATTGCTGCTAATGACAATCATCTGACAACTGGTATCATTGGTACAGCTGCACTATTTCCAGTTTTGTCTGATGCTGGTTATCATGATTTGGCAGTGACAGTGGCAACACAAACAACATATCCATCTTTTGGTTTCATGTTTAATAATGATGTCCAGAATGCAACAACAAACTGGGAGACATTTCACGCTCTATTAAAAGGTTTTGGTGGTACGGATAGTCTAAATCATCATATGTTTAATAGTATTGGTGCATGGTTTTACCGTTATTTAGCCGGTGTGCAACTGAATGGTTTTAATGAAGATCTTATTATACGTCCGCGACTGACTCGACTATTGATAAATGTCGAAGCGGAAGTACAAACAATCAGTGGACCAATTCTTGTTTCATGGGAACTACACGATGATGACAAAACAGTCACCTACGATGTGACCGTGCCAAGTTCACTTCACTCGATTATTACATTCGAACCTATAGAACCAATGGCTCATTGTCTGTCGATTGAAGAAAGTGGCATATTAGTCTGGCATCGATCCTCACCACTGGTCGAAACAACTCTTAGTGGTATCATTTGGATACGCCCCGATTCGATGGTCGACAACGCGATGAGTATCCGCGTAGACAGTGGTTCATACCATTGGAAAGTACGATGGCATTAATTATAATTCAGAGAAGATAACCTTTACGTAAAATCAATAAAAAAAAAAACTTTGTTTACTGAAATAGACTTTTAGATGCTACACTTGAATAAAAATAAATGTCTACTATTCACCTCAATAATGTGTTTGGTTGTCAAAAATTGTAGCCTTTCATCATTGAAACATTGTATTTTCTTTCCCAAAACTATTCGTGCTCATGAAATTCTCAGTAGAAGTCATTTTCTATTCATTTCCACTTGTATTTAACTCGAAAGAGTACGAAGAAGTCACAAACTACTTGTCCATAGTATCTGTTGCTCTCTTTGGTCACTTACCATGTGATCACATCCTCAAGCACCATCCAACATGGCACTTTCAAAGTCATTGTAATTTCTGTTTAGATATCAATCAAATCGTTAAATTTTTCGTCGCAGCGAATTGCAACCGAAAAATCGATAATCTTACCTCCAACTAAATCATCACAATCACAATGAACAAAATTAGTTAGTTTATAAATCGAACAAAACAATGATAAGGAAAGAAAGCGACAAAACATTGCATAACAAATTCATTAATTCTCATAACATTTCTTTCCCAATAGCGACTATTAGGCATCTTAACACATCCCTCCCGATAGTTTCAGCTGACCACAAGCGGAGTTGTTGAGAGATGATTATCTGTTTACTTTGAGTGACATCCCAATTACTCTAGGTACTTTTCATATGAATGCGTACGCGTATTCACAATTATACTGAATTTTCTTTTCAGACTTTCCTGTAAAACACGAATTATACAGCTAATCCTCATCAAAGCACCATATGATTAGTTACACAAGGGTGTGGGTGCATCTATGCTCATGAAGATAAGGCTAACACCCACACCCACACCCACGCCCTGATAAATACAAATATCGTGCCAATTCATCACCACTTGAAGATGAATCGAATTTGGATTGTTCCATATTATTTAATAAGAAAACGAGCAATAAATATCATATTAAGTTCGAAAGCAGATATTTGACCTAAAAGCATTTCAGCGTTATATAGTGGTCATTCATAACGAATATATTCGAGTTTGGAACCAGCAAAAATAAAATTTAAACGAGATATTCCAATACAACTACAAAGTTTTTGTATGCAGAATCTGGTTATCATATATCAACATGCATGGATCTCTACAAGAAGTGAAAGATTAAAAACAAGGTATAGCAGACAAAGGACTTGAAGATGAAATTATTTTTCTAATAATTTACATTAGATGAGTCTTAATCTCACAGTTTGTCTTCATTTCAACTTTAGCCTTTTCAGCCTTACAAAAAGAAATTGGTATTTGGAAGATTCATCAACAGAAAAAAATTCGGTGGTCAAGATGTTCTTAGAGACTTTTGTAGAAAAATTAATTGAACAGATATGTTAAATGATTTTTTTGTGTTATCCTAGTTCATTGAATAAATGGATTAAAGTGATGGATACATAAATTCGCAAATATTTGAAACTCGACATAAAATCCACTATGATAAAAAAAGCAACACTTTAAAATGGTGTTTTAGGTCGATTGTTAAGATATTCTGAAATTTTTGGCTGTTTTTCAACTTCTTCTCGATTTTGTTTTAACCGTGGATAAATGTCTAAACAATTTCCATTCATTCCAAGAAGAGTTTCAGACAAATCATAAAAATATAAATCTGCCCATGTTAAATGATTACCAACGAAGAATAGTCCACTATTACCAAACTCTTTAAGTAAAACATCGAGATTTTGAAAATGTTTAGGAAGTTCTTCATCAAAGTATTTTTTACGAAGTTCTTCTTTTTTGGTTTCATCTTGTTCGAAAAAAATTGATATTAATTTTGGTATTAAATCATCGATTGTATCAATAACAGCATCGACTTTGGCTTGTTCAAGGTTATCTCTGCCAGCTAAATGAAATTGTTTAGCAAGAAAACGAGCAATCGATTTTGATTGCGGTAATTTGGCACTATTAAATTCAAGAACAGGCATTTGACCTAATGGCATTTCAGTTTTATGTGATGGCCATTCATCTTGGTTGTAACGAATATCTTCATATTTTTGACCAGCTGCAGCAAATATTAAACGAGATACTTCAGCACGACCACGACTATTAAAATAATAGAGTTTGTATGTTGACATAAAGGCGGTTAAGTAGTCAAAGAAAGAGAAAATGTTATATGTAAGAAGTGATATAAAGCGAAGACGTTGCGCGCACGTATTAATATATATAGTTGTTTTTTTGCTTCATCATTATGACATGAATATCTAGAAGAAAGAAAAAAAGAGTAATATTCGTATAAATTACTCCGTCGTAAAAAAATTCCGCAGCGTTACATATACTAAAAATAGATGTGTTTTGTCAAAAGATAAGCGAAATTTCGACCTCAAACAAAGGTTAAAATGAATTAAAATAGTTAGATTTATTTTAAATTAGATTCTTTTAGTTTCAATATCAACCGAAGTGGTAGACAGATTATCATTAAAACAAAAACTTTTGATTCGATTCAATCTATCATCGGTTGAATATAATATATCATTTGAAAACTTAAATAATTCAAAAACATTCGATTGTTTTATGTAACTTAAGAAAAAAAAGCTTGTTAGTGCAGCTCCTGCGGAGCTGAAATGTGGAAATCACGTATATCTTTAGCCTTGTTACCTGACGCATCATCTGTATACTGAAAGACTTCTCGTCAATTATAGTTGTTTTCCTTGAGGATCGATGAAAAGAGCGGGAATTTATTATTTATTTGTATATTAAAAAAGAAAATATTGTTTTTTCATTTAAGCACGCTTGATTTCATTTATAATTATTGCTATATACTCGATAATAATCTTTGTTTTTACTTTCTAATCTGAAATTATTTTTCTCCACCATCGACTATTCGACGAATACGGTTGTTGCAGTCTGTAATGGGGGAGGGGGGTCTTGATGTGAGTGATGATCAGAATTATAGATGCATCCACACCCATCCAATTCTAGAAGTCTGAAAATTCCATATACTAATATCAAATTATTTCATACATATGTATTCTAAAATTCTAGAATTTTAGAATTTTAGAATAATGGCACGTCTCTCATTGTCATAAATTTATATTCAAATTCATAAGAGACATAGTTCATTGGTTAAAATATCATAACAACACATGGAAGCATCAATAATGACTTAAAGTCATGAAATAAATAAATAAACTGAAAGAATAAAAGAGATCACATAGTATTCGGTGTAGCTTGGCACTAAGTATCATAAAACGATTTCAATTTTCCACTTTTTGTGTACTCAAAAAGTGAGCACACTGTAGATTCGGTCAGTGTGTCCGGCCGTCCGTTAACACGATAACTTTTGAAGGCCTCATCCAATTGTCATGAAATGGCTGAGTTATCGAAAAAATTGTCACTATTGACCAGACCATCACTGATGGAGGGGGAGTACAGGGATTTTTTTCTCAGAATTACTCACAACATATATATATATCGACTCAGTTGTTGCAGTACACATAACAATCGGATGCGAATCCGATGTTTCCGCATTTATTTATAATCTAAAAACAAAAAAAGGAATATTTTACAATGTCTTTTTTGTCATTAATAGGCGGAATTAACTGATCTTAAAACGAAAACCGTCAAGCATAAAAATAGAAATACAGGGTGTAAAAGTTAAGCTTGGAAAACAATTTTCGAACAAAAATAAACTGAAGCATCTCTCGATTATATTTTTCGGTTCGCATAATCAGTTGACAAAAGCAAATGTTAGAGTGTTACAAAAAAAACTCTAGTAATAACTTTTGTAAAGATGGAAAAATACTTTTAACTGGTGTCTTTGTTAATCGTTGACCTTGGACGATTTTGAAGCGGTAAAAAATCACCAACATTATAACCGCTTGTATGCATATTTGAAAGTGATAAAGTTGGATTCGTTTCCCACTTACCATTCTTGAATAATTCCTCCACTGCATACATAATCAAAGAAATTTCGTCTCTACTCATTGATCGTTCCTCGTCATGATAGTCGTCATTTCGCGAATTGAATACTCCAGAATTAAACTTAATTTTTTTGTCTTGTAGCGAAAATCCTGCGCCCACAAATCGATTATCAGGTTCAATTCCAAAAAACCATTTAAATAAATTTCCATGTACTGCTCCTTGGTTACTTTTTGCATGTTCAATGTTTTTCGTCGCCTTAATTAGAATATATCCAGCACGACATCGACGCCCATTCAATTCGAAGAACTGTTTATTATCAAAAGAGTAGATAATAAGACCAGCCATATCTTCGTTTTCATTATACGAATCCGAAGAACATGAGATATGCACAGTTTCAATATTAATAACTGGTCGAGTAGGATTTTTTTGACTTTTAATTATCAAGGAAGAACCAGTCGGAGCAAAGGATGTGTAAGTGCCGCGTGTTCGGTAGCGCTTGACCTCAATTTTTGTATTATGACTGATTTTGTATGGAAGATCTTTGACAGATACAATGGTTTCACCATTGACAGAAAAAGTACAGTCATGAATAGTGCCCAGCGTATTTTCTAAAATCTTCACAAAATCTTCATCTGGATTTACCGTTAGAATGTGTTCCTCATTATCTATGGATGCAGTAATGATCATAGTCATTTTTTTTTAAGTGTATAGAAGTGTCAATAAATTCTACAACAACATAAAAAATGAAAAATTTCTTTATATTCTGTAACAAAATTTTTTAGTGAGAAAGGTTCATCGCTTAATTCATTTGAATTTATTTAATTCGATTAAAAAGCATTTCGAATGCCCCAGATCTTTGTGTAGTGTTTAGAAAATTCTATTGGGATTAACGATAGTATCAAAGAATTTCAGTGGCTTGCTAACAGAGAACGGTCGAAAAAATAAAGAAAAACGGTCAGACATTGGATATTAAAATAAAATATTTGTGATGCTTATGAAAATGGGAATAGTAGTTCAAAGTGTTTCATAGCTTAAAGCCAACTCCTGTTTCATGGAATTGTGATCGAAACTTATCTGTTCGCTTTCATCTGCCAATAAAAAAAATGCTTTCTGTTCGCGAGTCGAATCTTTTTCGTGTGTCATTTGAATGAAAATTACAGTTCACAACATAGAATAACAGTATTTGCTTAAGTATTGAACTGAAAGCTTGATTTACGCATATCGAATTTGGAATCTTTGAAAATGAAGCCAGCTGATATATAACATATATCGAAGTAATCCAAGAATATCACTGATTCATGAGAAGAAGTATCTATATCACAGCATCCTTACATCACTAAATCGACTTTTGTTTTGTTCTATTCAATTTCTAGTGGCCCATTCTTCTCACTGCCGCTGGATAAGCATTTGAACTTTTTCAAAATATTGTTGAACATTTTGCCAACGAATCACTCTGTTTGAGAATACAACCCATTCCGCAATGTTGAACATTCCGGAACCAATTCTATATAATTCCAGGAATTCCGTTTATCACTTCCAACACAATTCCGGAATTCCCAGAATCACTGCCTACCGATTCCATCTAATTTCCGGAATTCCGTTTATCCCTTCCGATTCAATTCCGGAATTCAGTACGCCCACACTGGCATCCACACTTATCGCAACACCCACATTGACACCCACAACATGCAATTCCGGTACGGACTTCCGGGAATTAGGTCGAACAGGAATGGAACGGAATTCCATCTAATTCCCAGCGATTCCGTATTGACCTAATTCCGGAATCGGATCATCACTAAATGGGTAAGAGGAGATAGAATAGTAATAGAAGTTTTGATTCCAGAATTGGACGGAATTCCCAGTGACTGCGATTTCACCTAATTCCGGAATTGGACTGAATTTCGTGGAATTCCGGGAATCTGACAGTGTTCACATTTGACTTAATTCCGGAATCGATGGAACTGATTCCGGCGGCGGAACTGGTTCCGAAATGTTCAACATTGCGGAATAGGATGACTGCTCCTCTGTTTCGAAATCTTTCGTCAAGTTATGTTAATATTTTGTTTTCGCTATCTTTTTCTCTGCATCACGCACTGGAGATACTGGTGGGTTATTTGAAGCCACCTCTAGATTGTACAAAAAACGGTTTATGTAATGCAGAAGCGCTCAGTTGCAATATATTAAGACCCCCTCCCCCACACAATATAAGACCCCAAGTCTTCTATCATGTCCTAGTGCAAAAATTCTCCAATGAGTCTTCCATTGTAGTGGTGGCGGGGAAGGGGGACATGTAGTACATGATACAATTCATATTCAATTTGCTGATTGGTGTGCTTTAATTATCTTTCTCATAGGACAGTATCACAAAAAATAAAAAAGGAACTCTAAAAGGTAATGTAATCTATCAGCAAGCACATGAAAAACTGATATTTTAATAGCAAATCAAAATTGTTTTTTATCTTATTATATTTTTATTCGTTGTTTAACTGAGTAAACATTTTTTTATTCTTTTTTTTTCTGTTCTGTTTTGTAACACTGTTGTATTCTGTATTAAAAAGGAAAAAATTCGAATCAAGTGTAGAAATTACATGAGTTTTTTTGGCCACAGTATTCTAAAATATCTCTCACATACTATAGTTCTTTTCCAAGTATAATCGATAGACAGAAAAAAATAGTCCGAGTACGGGAGAGTATGGATCTATCAAAAGAAGATTCAAACTTACATCAGCCCCTCAAATATCCTTTTTGACGTCAGAAATTGTCACATAATAAGGGACTCACTGTAATAAAATAATCGAAGATGAATGTACTAGCAATGGTCCAGTAGCGCGGTAACTTTAAATTTTGTTAAATGTTGTGTATGTTAGACGTGTCACTGACTTATCGGATGACGCTTTCTTGTTTTTCCAACATAGAAAAATTCTTTCTCATATTTTTTCTTCCTATACTTTCGTCTGTTTTTTTTTTGTAGTTCTTCCTGAATAAACATTCTTTCCAAAGGCAACTTAATTACATATAAACAGTGAGATATTCACGATAAGAAGCTAGTGACAACTATTGGCGAAACAAGAAAAAACCAAATCATACTTGTTTGATAAACGGACACGTGTGGATGTGCTCGAAGGATCGGCCCTATTTGGACATTGTAGGAAAACTGCCACTAGGTATATATGGTTAGAAAGATAATTAAATCTACTACGTATATACGTATCCTTAAATACAACGAACAGTTTTCAACAAAATTGCATAAAAATATACATTGTACACATTTGATTCAGAATACATTTGATCCAAATACATACAAAAACCTATACAACAGTACTACCAGAGAACAGTTGCCCCTAGCTTTTCTCTACTATTCGAAAAGGCACCGCGGTGCCATGTTTTGTACATATATAGCTGTCACTTTAGCCTCCAAAACTGCGAAGACACTTCGATTTTAATTACTTGAAGAATCGATAGCATTATTATTGGATGAATATAGTGAGAATAACAAGTGTATTTGATTTGTATCAGAAATCTGGATACTAAAGGAAAGCCTTGTCTCGTGATTTAGGACAGTACAATTTGAGTTTTTCTATGTTGCTATTTAAAAGTAGTGCTCATCGAGAATCGATTCACTTGGCCCTAGACTGACGTCTTAGATACTTATATAGAATTGCAAATAAAAATAGTGTATTTTATGAATCAAATTTCAGAATTCCTATGAGCAACTATTATAACTTTCTCTAATATAAGATTTGCACTTTCATCAATGATTATCTAAATGCTTTTCACTGCAGCACATATGTCCACCATATGTGCGTTTTCTTCCTTTGTACAACATCTCAATTGGTGGTAGTTTGTACGATAGCTGTACATCATGGTCCTTTGTGACATATATAAGAATTGTAACACAAAGCAGCACACTTTTTAGCTGTGGCACGAACGACCCTGATATAAACCGGCGATACGAAGGGGCAACATATAGTGAAGTGTTAAATACAATCACAATATAGAGCAGTAGAATAACGGACCATAGTTAAGAGCTATGACGGTTTGCACCATATTAATCACATGATATGTGTGTTACAGACAGACAGACGCACACAGGTGAATGTCCGTTTCGAATGGTATAAAAAAGGTCGAAACAAAAAATGTCGAAAAGAAAAACGTCGAAATAGAAAATGTCGAACTAAAAAATGTCGAAAAAAAACTAACCGAAAGATAAAAATATCGAAAGAAAAAATGTCGAACCTACAAAAACATCGAAAAAGTCGAGAATAATTTAAGTAAACAATTTAGCATTGAATCGCATCC